>BLSH010347181.1:20092-36165 GCA_018402905.1 Glandirana rugosa | reverse complement strand
AGAGTGGTCTGGGGAAAACGGTTTACCTTCTTCTCTAACCATCGTCCTGGCTCCTTCTTACTCTGGGTGAAGGCTCCGATTACAGGGTCCGGTACAGAGACAGGGACTGCCACTCTCACTTGGTTTCCATCAGGGACTGAATCTCGAGGCCTCTCTGTTGAAGACATATCTTGTTGATACCCTACAGTGAGAGGAGTCTCGGTCTCTTTTACACTTCCACTACCTACCCCTTGGCAACCTGGGATTAACCCCCCACAGAAAAGGGATATACCGTGAAGACTTTCCTGGACTTTTTTACAGCAATTTTCAGAACTTTTGGTAAAATTACCAGAACCCCGGACCCGAACCCGGACTTTTTTTGAAAATTCCGGGTTCGGGTCCGGGTCCCAGACACCCCAAAGTTCGGTACGGACTTTACTTTACAGTCTGGGTTCGCTCAACTCTATTCATCATCTGATACAACAAATCATTTTTAAGTGCCATATAGGGAAAAGACACCCCCCAATTAGGGTCCAACGGTTCCCCATCCATCACCTTCACATTTTCTCTGGCTCTGAGGAGAGTGACATCCCATAGTTGTTCTATACAGAAGTTGTCTCTCCGGAGCTCTAAGTCAGGGACTACCTTTGGTTCACTCTCACCGTCAGGGACAGAGACATGGCCTGGGACATTAGCCTCGGAAGTGGGTCTCATTCTTCCTCGGTCCTGCTACCAATCTCTTCTTCCATTTGGCAAAAGGGGTCTGGTGAGAACTCCCATGCCTCCTCAGCCAGGGGAGCTCTTTCCTCCAGGCTCTCTGTGCCTTCCCACAACCTCCAAAAATGGGGAAAATCCCTCCCCCCTAGGGCTTCATGAAGCAGGGAAGGTACCACTCCCACTGAATGGGCCACTCTGCTTCAAGGGGTGTCAATCTCGGTTAGCGCCGCCTGGTAGTCACGAGTGTCCCCATAGATGCAAATGACCCGACAGTGCTAGGGTTTAACCTGGCTGGATTTACACAGATGCTTTTGAACAACATTATCACACTACCAGAGTCAAGCAGCGCAGTGACGGGTTTCCCATCAATAAAAATCACACACATTTGCTTCTCCATGCAACTTGAGCATGATGCTATACATGCGACCTGTGAAAAAAGAGAAATGCAACTTTTCATATAAGCATTATCATAGTGTAGGGGTTCATCATTAAGGGGACAATTGGCAGCAATATGTCTCAATGCATGGCATTGGTAGCACTGTATGTGTTTTATACCCAGTTATCTCAAGGGTCCCCAAGACCTTCCTGGCTTCTTTGGCCAGTCTCTAAGTTTAGAGCCCCAGTCTCTTTAACCTTATCAGTTTTATCAAATTTCCCCTCGCCCCTGAACCCTGGAACAGTCTTACCATGTCCGCCGGACTATCTTTCACCTCTAGAGACATTGCAGTGGGGAGCGGATGGGCGCAACAAGTCCTCAAAAGCCACGAATCTCTTGATGAGGTCCACCAGTTGGCTTGCACTTTTGGGGTCCCCATGGCTGACCCATTTCCTCAAAGCAGCAGATAGCGGTCCATGATCACATGCTCTACGATCTGGGGACCTGGCAAAATCCCTGGCTGTAGTCATTTGCTGGTAAGGTGAACTAGGTCAAACATCTGTGGACGGGGTGGCTTGTCGGTGCGATAGGTCCACTGATGCACGGGTTGGGCCCGGACTGTCATAGTGACCCCCAGGCGTGTGAGTATCTCTGCCTTTAGAGTCTCATAGTCCTGGGCATTATCTGTCCCTAGATCGAAGTAGGCTTTTTGCTGTTCACCGGTCAAGAATGGTGCTAGCAGCCCCCGCCCCCTGCTCTTTTGGCCAACCTTCGCGAAGAGCGACTCTTTTAAAGGTTATAAGGTAAGCCTCCACGTCATCCACAGGTGTCATCTTCTGCATGTGGCATGAGGCGCATACCAACCTTGGCTCCACTGTCACACGAGATGTAGGCCCCTTTATTAATTCTAGCATGGCCTCCTCTACCTCTCGCTGAGCTGCAATAGTCTTTTGTAGAGCAGCCTGTTGTGCTGCAGCGGCTTCTGTGATTTGGCAGTTGGTTTCCCGTTGGGCTGCATTGGCTTGCAGCAAGGCCTTCAACATTTCCTCCATCTTTGGAAGTTGCCCGCATCCTCCACAACGTGTAGGAGATTAGCTCGTGAGGATCACTTTTCAGAGGAAAAGATTCAACATGAATGTCAGTCTCTTTAAAGTCTGGCGGCTTGCCAGGTTTATTTTTACAGGTTTGCAAAATCAAAACATAAACAAAAACAGAAAAAAACATTGCCGTCTGGCGCTACACTAAACAAAGAGATTCCTCTCTATACAGTGTAGGGCTGTCCCCGACACCCACAAAACATAAGCACATTGCAAACCTTGTTTTTAGTCCAAATTAGCACACAGAGCTCTCTCAGCTTTCTCCCTCTGTGATCAAGGATCGCGCTCAAGTGAGATCGCTTCTTGATCATTAAATGCAGATGGACAAAAGTGAGTACACCCCTCACATTTTTGTAAATATTTTATTATATCTTTTCATGTGACAACACTGAATAAATTACACTTTGCTGCAATGTAAAGTAGTGAGTGTGCAGCTTATATAACAGTATAAATTTGCTGTCCCGTCAAAATAACTCAACACACAGCTATTCATGTCTAAACCACTGGCAACAAAAGTGAGAACACCCCTAAGTGAAAATGTCTAAATTGGGCCCAATTAGCCATTTTCCCTCCCCGGTGTCATGTGACTCGTTAGTGTTACAAGGTCTCAGGTGTGTATGGGGAGCAGGTGTGTTAAATTTGGTGTTACCTCTCTCACTCTCTCATACTGGTCACTGGGAGTTCAATATGGCACCTCATAGCAAAGAACTCTCTGAGGATCTGAAAAAAATAATTGTTGCTCTACATAAAGATGGCCTAGGCTATAAGAAGATTGCCAATACCCTGAAACTGAGCTGCAGCATGGTGGCCAAGACCATACAGCGGTTTAACAAGACAGCTTCCACTCAGAACAGGCCTCGCCATGGTCGACCAAAGGGGTTGAAATGACACTTTGCTACAATGTAAAGTAGTGCGTGTACTCCTTGTATAACAGTGTAAATTTGCTGTCCCATCAAAATAACTCAAAACACAGACATTAATGTCTAAACCGCTGGCAACAAAAGTGAGTACACCCCTAAGTGAAAATGTCCAAACTGGGCCCAAAGTGTCAATATTTTGTGTGGCAACCATTATTTTCCAGCACTGCTTTAACCCTCTTGGGCATAGAGTTCACCAGAGCGTCACAGGTTGCCACTGGAGTCCACTTCCACTCCTCCATGACGACATCACAGAGCTGGTGGATGTTAGAGACCTTGCGCTCCTCCAACTTCTGTTTGAGGATGCCCCACAGATGCTCAATAGGGTTTAGGTCTGGAGGCATCCTTGGCCAGTCCATCACCTTTACTCTCAGCTACTTTAGCAAGGCAGTGGTCCTCTTGGAGGTGTGTTTGAGGTTGTTATCATGTTGGAATACTGCCCTGCGGCACAGTCTCTGAAGGGAGAGGTTCATGCTCTACTTAGGTATGACACAATACATGTTGGCATTCATGGTTTCCTCAATGAACTGTAGCTCACCAGTGCCAGCAGCACTCATGCAGCCCCAGACCATGACATTCCCACCACCATGCTTGACTGTAGGCAAGACACACTTTGTACTCCACATCTGGTTGCCGCCACACACGTTTGATTCCATCTGAACCAAATTAGTTTATCTTGGTCTTATCAGACCACAGGACAAGGTTACAGTAATCCATGACCTTAGTCTGCTTGTCTTCAGCAAACTGTTTGCGGGCTTTCTTGTGCATCATCTTTAGAAGAAGTTTCCTTCTGGGACAACAGCCATGCAGACCAATTTGATGCAGTGTGCGGAGTATGGTCTGAGCACTGACAGGCTGACTCACCACCTCTTCAACCTCTGCAGCAATGTTGGCATTACTCATACGTCAATTTCCCAAAGACAACCTCTGGATATGACACTGAGCATGTGCACTCAACTTCTTTAGTCGACCATGGCAAGGCCTGTTCTCAGTGCAACCTGTTCTGTTAAACTGTATGGTCTTGGCCACCCTGCTGCAGCTCAGTTTCAGGGTCTTGGCAATCTTCTTATAGCCTAGGCCATCTAAATGTAGAGCAATAATTATTTTTTTCAGATCCTCAGAGAGTTCTTTGCCATGAGGTGCCATGTTGAACTTCCAGTGACCAGTATGAGAGAGTCAGAGCGATAACACCAAATTTAACACACCTGTTCCCCATTCACACCTGAGACCTTATAACACTAACGAGTTACAGGACACCGGGGATGGAAAATGGCTAATTGGTCCCAATTTGGACATTTTCACTTAGGCGTGTACTCACTTTTGTTGCCAGCGGTTTAGACATTAATGGCCGTGTGTTGAATTATTTTGAGGGGGCAGCAAATTTACACTGTTATGCAAGCTATACAATCACTACTTTACATTGTAGCAAAGTGCCAGTTCTTCAGTGTTGTCACATGAAAAGACATAATAAAATATTTACAAAAATGTGAGGGTTATACTCACTTTTGTGAGATACTATATATATATATATATTCTATACTGTATATATATATTCTTGCACTGACTGTATATAGTCTACACTGAATGCAGCGTGTATGTATATATGTACTATACTGTATATATAATGTGATAAACAGCCCATGTCAGTTGTGGATGGAGTATATCTGCCACATAGAATCCTGATATTCCTAAGGTAAAGGGCATGGAGAGGTCTGTAGGCAGCAAGGGGTTAAGTATTGGTCACATCTTGCTCCCCAGCTGGGGTATAATTTTGCCTGACCTGTGTGTAATCAGCGTGGTGCTGAGAGAGAAGGGCAGGCTGTGAAGGAAC
Organism: Glandirana rugosa; assembly: GCA_018402905.1. Classification (NCBI taxonomy): domain Eukaryota; kingdom Metazoa; phylum Chordata; class Amphibia; order Anura; family Ranidae; genus Glandirana; species Glandirana rugosa. The sequence continues at coordinate 31,248 of BLSH010347181.1, read as the reverse complement.
ATGCCTGCAGGTCTGAAGCAGACCCTGTGAGGTCTGTCTGTTAGCCAGGAGACTTATTTTCAGTTGATGGACGTTTTAGTTGTGGGGCTGTTTTTTCTACCCCTGTGAGGGAGACCTTTCTGTTTATCCTTTTGTCTGAATGAATAAACATGGGCAGGACGCCCTTAAACCTGACATACGGATGGATTACTTGTTTGGGGAACTGCTCCACTTGAAGCTGATCGCCCACAATATATATATTCTTACACTGTCTGCACTGACTGTATATACTCTACACTGTATATATATACTGCACTGCCCACATGCTACTAACTATCCTGGGTAATCAAACCTAACTTCTCCACTGTAACACAGGGGGGCATGGACTTAGCCCCCTGAGCCATGATTGGCCAAAGGCACCCTGCTGGGTCTTCTGTTTTCTGAGGGGTCTTCTATCTTCTGCTAGGTCTTTTGTCTTCTGCTCTTTTGCCGCTCTCTTCTCCCTCTTCTTGAGATGTTGACTCATCGCTCTCTCCCACTCGAATGCTGTATCCGTGGCTCTGCATTGCCTTATATTGGCATGGGACGTGGCCACCACGTGACATTATCCAGAGGCCCCACCCCTTATGACATCATCACCCAATGCATGATGGGGTGGTGATGTCATAGGGGAACGAGGCAAACGGCCACACCCCGTGCCAATATAAGACAATGCAGAGCCGCGGATACAGCATTCGAGTGGGAGAGAGCGACGAGTCAACATCTCAGGAAGAGCAGATGGAGAAGACAGCGGAGAAGAGAGTGGCAAAAAAGCAGAAGAACCAGCAAAAGAGCAGAAGAAAGAAGACATCAGAGAGGGAGAAGAGCCGGGGAGGGGGAAGTGGCCGGAGCTGATTTAATAAAATATTTTAAAAAGTCCTGTAGTGTGTTTTTGTTATACTTTTTTTCAGGTGAATGGGTAGGGGTACAATGTACCCCATGTTCATTCACATAGGGTGGGGGGCCGGGGTATGGGGGCCCCCTTCTTATAGGGGACTTCCAGATTCTGATAAGCCGCGCCCACAGACCCTGACAATCACGGGTTTTTGGGAAGAGGCCCTTGTCCTCGTCAACATGAGGACAAGGTCCTTTGGGGTGGGGGCGCAGGGCCCCCCTGGCCCAAAGCACCCATGCTCCCCATGATGATGGCATGCGCCCTGGTATGGTCCAGGAGGGGGGGGGCTCTCTTGTCCCCACCCCCTTTCCTGGTCTGCCAGGCTCCGTGCTAAGGGTCTGGTATGGATTTGGGGTGGACCCCATATCTTTTTTTCGGCATTGGGGTTCCCCTTAAAATCCATATCAGACCAAAGGGTCTGGCATGCTCTTGGGGGGAACCCCACGCAATTTAAAAAAAAAGATTTTTGCGGGGTTCCCCTTCAAGATGCTTAGCACACAAGTAGCGCCGCAAGTCGGATCATCATGATCTGACTTCTGGTGCGGCTTCAACTATTCAAATCAATGGGTCATAGGGAACCACTGAATTGAATAGAGGCATGAGAAACATGGCTTACGGCTAGCGCCGAAAAACGTGCAAAAACACTGCTGCAAAAACTCTCAAAAAGCTGAAAAAAGTAACTAAAAGCTACTGACATTTTTAGGACTTTTTTTAACATCCTGTGTGCATGAGGCCTAAGGCGCAAGACAGGATTTAACCTACATCAAACATTATGAGAAAACAGTTGCACGAGGTGGAGGGAGACAAGGGGTGGGACTTTAAATGAAGAGTGTGGTGGTCATAGGGTAGCATTGATGGATATAAATTAACTGGGGTAAAAGTTGATATTTTATTGATACAGTTTCATACAATTGATTAAAAGTAGTCACAAAAGCGATCCATACAATAAAAATAAGCAATAGTTAAGCATAATCAAGAAAACAAGAAAAATATGAGAAAAGTTCCCCATCCATCAAATTCATGTATATACAAACAATATAAAACAAAAAGAGCTGCATGGCCCATGGCCTGGGATTCCAAGGGGTATTACCCCTGATTGATAGAAGAATGATGAACAACCAAAACCAGTAACACGTGTAGGTACCCAAGACACAATAGATATAAGCTCTACGCGTTTCGTGGCTTCAACAGGCCACTCGTCAGGAGCATAAATGTGAGTGGGCTAGAATGAAAAATGTTGAAAAATGTATTAATATTGGACATCTGTAAAGTGGTAGGACTGGCAGCACAAGTGGAGCGACCCCCATAATGCTGACAGACCATACTTACATGGACTTGTGCACTGGCAGCACAGCAGTGGAGGCAAAAGGCCGACCGAACATGCCACCCACGGGAGCTGTGGCGGAAGTTGAGGCAGAATCACCCAACAGGGGCACCAGACCGGACAGGACAGAACACCGGGATCAACCAATGGTGAACCATTAGGCAGTGGATTCTAAAAATAGATAATGGGAGTTGGGATGAGATTGTATAGAGTGCAGATGGGAGTGGAAAGAGAGAAAGGTGCAAAGGAAGTGAGGTGAAAAGGAGTGAGTGAAAGAATGAGGATCAAAGCAATTAAAACAGAATATTGCAGATTTGCAGAATCCACTGCCTAATGGTTCACCATTGGTTGATCCCGGTGTTCTGTCCTGTCCGGTCTGGTGCCCCTGTTGGGTGATTCTGCCTCAACTTCCGCCACAGCTCCTGTGGGTGGCATGTTCGGTCGGTTTGTTTGTATACTGGTTTTGGTTGTTCATCATTCTTCTATCAATTAGGGGTAATACCCCTTGGAATCCCAGGCCATGGGCCATGCAGCTCTTTTTGTTTTATATTGTTTGTATATACATGAATTTGATGGATGGGGATCTTTTCTCATATTCTTCTCATGTTCTTGATTATGCTTAACTATTGATTATTTTTATTGTATGGATCGCTTTTGTGACTACTTTTAATCAATTGTATGAAACTGTATCAATAAAATATCAACTTTTACCCCAGTTAATTTATATCCATCAATGCTACCCTACGACCACCACACTCTTCATTTAAAGTCCCACCCCTTGTCTCCCTGCACCTCGTGCAACTGTTTTCTCATGAATTAGGGATGGAAGCTACATCCTTACCAGGATAATACAAGCTTCATATAAAGTCCCACTAGTTCTCCAAACCTCTCTTTAATACATCAAACTTTAGAAACTTGGCAGCTGAAGCCCGGCCAAGGAAACATTGTGTGGCATGTTTGCAGTGACAGAGCAATAGGAGTGGGTACAGGTGACTGCCTCATCACCATCAGACAAGACACATAGTGGTACCACCAACTTGTAGTTTGTCCCATCTTATATCCTCTCCAGCCGCATTAGATTGACTCAATGTGCTGCAAAGGATATGCAGTGTCTCTGACCATGCTTACTGGACATCCAGTCAAGTATACTCTATACTGTTGTGTAGTATAAACCATAAACTCACAGAGGGTTGCTGATTCCAAGAGATTGAATGGATGCAGCTGCAAAGTCAGCAGTTTGCCAAGCTTGAATTAAGATGCTGGACATGGTGGGAATTTGGATACTTTTTTCCATTTCAGAAGATGCAGACGCCGCAGCTTTCAGAAGGATGCTGTTGGAAGTGATGGGGTGGATGTAGGAGAATTCTGCAGAAGTTAAAGCCTTTACTTGACTCTCCTCAATGTGGCTTCATGACCCTTTTCCCTGCTTGGTATGGCATATTTTAAGCCTCTAAAACCCCTTGAGAGTCTTCTGTCCCTGTTACTAGAGGCCACAGATTTTGTGATTGATACAGCAGAAGAATGTTGTGAAGGTGGAAAAAAATGCTGAAAATAAGTAATAAGGAGGGGGAGTGCAGGTCTTTTGCTACTGATGTGTAAAAAAAAAAAGAAAAGAGGAGTTCCATCCCCCCACAAAAAAAAAGTCAGCAGCTACAAATACTGTACTTGCTGACTTTTAATATTAGGACACTTACCTGTCCAGGGTTCCCACAATGTCGGCTCCCTAGCCTATTTTCAGATCGGCTCTCGGGTGCTGCAGCCGCCATTCATGGTAAGGGAGACCGGAAGTGAAGCCTTGCGGCTTCACAGCCGGTTCCCTGAAGTGCATGCACAAACTTTGCTGTGCTTTCTAACTGGCCCGACAGGCTGGGGACAGAGGAGGGGGGCCAAATTTCTGAGGGACTGCACCATGGCACAGTCTCCCAAAAGTGGGAAAGGGTATCTATCAAAAACAGGTACCCTTTTCCCCCTCCCCCCTGAAAGGTGCCAAAGTGGGAGAAGAAGAAGAAGGAGGAATAAGATAAGTGGAAGCTCCACTTTTGGGTAGAACTCCACTTTAACCCCCCCCGGCGGTATTCCCGAGTGTGACTCGGGGTGAATTTTCAGTTCCAAGAGCGGTAACCCCGAGCCAAACTCGGGATCGCATCTCTGGATCCAGGCAGCATTACTTACCTTGGATCCAGCGATGTCCCCCCGCTGTGTCTGTGGGCTGTGTCTTCCGCCCGATGCCTCTGTGAAGCCAGGCTCCGTTCCCTGCGAGCATCGCATGGGGGCTGAGACCGACGGCAAATTCAAAAAGTGAAACACATAGTAAACATACAGTATACTGTAATCTGTATGATTACATTACTGAATGAAATCATTCCACATCTCCTTTGTCCCTAGTGGTTTGCCCAGTGCCCTGCATGCACTTTTATATTATATATGCCATTCTTTCTGCCTGGAAACTTGAAAATGTCCATGGCAACCAAAAAGCATCCCTTTATGTCAAAAGTGGTTTTTGATCAGCTAGAAAACACTGATAGTAAATAAGAATCATTTGCAGAATTGAGTGATACTGATTTTTGGGGAAATTTATCATCAGACACTGAAAGTGATGACAGCGACAATTCTGCAAATGAGCAAATTTCAGTGTTTTTGATTTGATAACATCATTGAATAAATTATATTACTATTATATTATTATTTTTTATAATTATTTATAGATATTTATTATATTATAATTTATGATTTCGTGTTTCAGACTTTACAGATTTAAGTGGGTTATTTCTAATAATTACAGGCCTACAATATAAAACGCCAAATTTCTATGCAAACCAATGTACTGCTTCTAGACGCAAAAATCTGACATAATCATACCGCCAGGGAGGTTAAAGTGCTGTTCTCACTGAGCTATATGATGCAGAGTCATATTTCTCATGTATGCAGTACACCAAAATAGACTGTAATTTTACCACATCTGATACGCTGCATTCAGAGGCTTCAGATTACAAAGTGTTGTTGTCAGCAGGTACATTAAATAAGACCAAATGGAAGAGTTCTGTGCACTGGCCCTGTGGATATGGGGATAGCAGTGACCTGTACCTGTGGGTCAGTGCCAATAGATGTCTCTGGTCCTCTGCAAGCTACCCTTGTCCATGGAGAAAAAAATAAATCTTCCCTCACTGTTCTAATAGGGATTGACTAAATTTAATAGCAGCTATGGCAATAGGGAGATAAATATATAGTTGTTTGGTACACACTAGTTTACGGTGACATGCTGCAAAGGACAGATGGTCATTTTGCCACAGCTGATACACTGCATGCAGATGCTGTAAATCACAATGGCTATGTGGTATCCTGATACACCAAAATAGACCCTGCCAACAGAATAAAATATTTCTCCCTAAAACATAAACCCTGAAACACTAAATCACAACCGATTTTTTTAGTGATAATTGTGAAATAAAAGAAAATAAATAATAAAAACAACAACATAAAAAAAAGTACAGGAAGGGAGGTGGTGGGAAGCTAAAACAGCAGCTTCAGTTGGAGGTGCACAAGAATATGTAGCCCATCACACTGAATTCTACAGTAATTTAGCTCTTTATAGATAACTACTGCATTTTCAGTAGAAAATGCAATCATTTCACAGCTGTCAAAATAATGTCAGCTAAGTGTGCAGTAAAGGTAACACTTTTTTCTTTACATAGGGTAAATATACACTTGAAAGAGAACACCATTATAACAAAAATGGTATTTATTGACACGTAATGGTATGGTAAATCCCATCTCCAGGTACATTAACTGATACCGTGTTTCCCCGAAAATAAGACATCCCCCGAAAATAAGACCTTCCTACAGGTTTCGTTCGTTGTGAAATATAAGGCATCCCCCCGAAAATAAGACATCCCCGATAATAAGGCATCCACCCCGATGATAAGGCCCCTCTGTCCCGCTCTGTCTCGGAATGAAATTTACCGGTAATTAACCATAAACTGGTTACTATGGTCACTGCTGTGTGGAGGCGGAGCGGACGTCGGAGAGAGCGGTGAGCGCGGGGCGGGAGAGAAGAGGAGGAGACATTTGCGACTGTGGTGTGAAGAACAGGAGGATCAGAGCGGACGGGAAGCGGCGAAGGTGAGTGCTTGTCTGTCTCTGGTGACACTGCCTGATGCTCGCAGCTGCCCTCATGATGTCAGTGGCAGACCCTGCTCCAGCCCAGGTCCAGGCCCCAGCCAGCCCAATGACAGTCCCCAGGGCCAGGCAGGCCCCAGCTAGGCCAGCGCAGTGACAGTGTCTGGTGAAGGTGTACACTGGCACAGGGGTGGGGGGAGGGGGATCACTTACTGTAAAATGACACAGGAGGATCAGAGGGGGCAATAAAAATGACACAGGAGGATCAGAGGGGGCAATCAAAATGACACAGGAGGATCAGAGGGGGCAATTAAAATGACACAGGAGGATCAGATACCGTATTCTTCATGGAAAAATAAGACATCCCCTGAAAATAAGACCTAGCGCATCTTTGGGAGCAAAAATTAATATAAGACATTGTCTTATTTTCGGGGAAACAGGGTAGGATAATGTGGATGCATTCTATTGGCTGTCCAATGTCAGATTTCTCTCAGGGTCCAGAAAAGAAGTCAGGGATGAATGTCAGTGTGGTTGGACTGTCAGAGATAAGCTGGTGCAGATACATCTGCAGCACTGGGTTAGCAGTCTTCCACACCTAACAACAGTGCTGCTTCCTTCTTTTACTTTTCACTTCTCCAATTTTTCCTGAGACTTCAACCCTCTTAGCTCAACTAACTTACCACAGGTATTCTGAGATGTAGCCCATTTAGGCTACTTCCTTTACTATTACAGCTGAACCATCAGGGTACCCCCTACTTACAAGTTAATTTTGGATGTAACACCTGGAAGTACTTTTAGACCAATTGCTGTGTTCATACCTGTATTTTTTTAATGGGAAGGTCACCCCCTCACCTCTTGGAGCCTGGGCATTGTCCTCTTGTGATAATCTGATTATTGTTTTATGAGCAACATTTATTGTTATTCTTCTCTGAGCTGCATCCTAGACTATGATGCAGCTGTGTTACCCTGTCTTTAACTTGATAAAATGAAACAATAAAAACAATTTTAAATACAATAAAAACAGTTGCAGTGAGGGAACTGAATGATGGAATTAGGTGAGTATTGTATAGCTCTCTTCACAAGATAAAAAAAGAAGAAAGGGTTAAAAGGGGTTGAGAGGTATGAATTGAAGCATGGGTTCATATTTGCCTGGAGATTAGAGAGCGGAGACTATGAACAAGTAAATACTTCTCCCTAGTAAAATCAGTTTAGGAAGTGAATAGAAACACAGATGTACAATTGTCAATGGTGGAATTGTCTTAAGCCTGGTACACGCGAGTCGATGATCCGTATACAACAGGTCTTACGAACGACTGACGTATGCGAAATCGTTCGTTAGTACGTGCGATTAGAACAGCCGATGTACGACGGTCGTACAACACGAGTTGTATGAGCAAACTAGAAAACTTTGGTAGTACCAACAAGCAGTCATACGACCGTTGTATCTAGGGTTGCCACATCATCCCTTTAATCCAGGACACACATTAATTACACAGGTTCTGTGGCTAATTAAAGTGGTAATTAAACTCACTTGGTGCTTCATCTGCATTAAATTGGCCTCAGAACCTGTGTAATTCATATGTGTCCTGGATTAAAGGGATGATGTGGCAACCCTAGTTGTATCGTGTGTACAGGGAAGTTGGTCCAACACAGTGATTCTCAACTCCTGTCTTCGGGACCCACTAACAGGCCAGGTTTGCAGGATAATTGAAATACATCACAGGTGATATAATTTGCTGCTCAGTGATTGCAGTATTCTAGTCTGCATCTGGCCAAGGTAATACTTAAAATCTGGCCTGTTGGTTGGTCCTGAGGACAGGAGATGAGAACCACTGGTCTAACACAAAGTAACATTGTCATTTTGTTTGCAACAGTTTTGTCCTAACCTTCACCCACTATTTGCCTCTAAATCATTCACACCTTTACAGAGTGCACCTATGGAATCTGCAGACTCATCCTGCTTTCTTTATCATAGTTAGTTTATATGAAGCACAAGTGAGCAATGTTTATAAAAAAATAAACCTTTTTATATATTGACACAGAGAACTCTACTAATTGTTGGTAAATACCTAATTTACACCATTAAAGTACTACATTTATTTACTGAAATGTGTACTCATTAATTGACATAGCTGAAAAAGTTACAAAAAAAAACCTTGGAAAGGAATGTTTGTATTGATGGTAGAAAATGGCATTTTTGTAAAAAAAATCTATTTTACAGATGTGGGTTGAAAGAGCAATGTTTTATGTGCCTTAGATGAAAATATATAGTAAAAACGTTTATGTTTATGAGGTACTTGTGCTTCATAGATTTTATTTTGCAAAATATTTTACTTTTCCAGTAATTTGCAAATGCACAAGATTCCACTATCGATAGACTCTACTCTCCAGAGAGCTGTGAATATCATATAATAAAAGGTATATAGCACAGCTCTTCAACCCCTACGTTCTCACCTATACACTGTGGGTGGAAGCTGGGAAAGGTGGGTATACTATCTATTTTTTTTTTTCTGTCTCAGAATTTTTTTTTACAAAGGAAGGGCAAATGGGGGCATGTGTGAAATGCAGATCTTACTTTTATAGTGGAAGGTCTGCTTTATGCAGTAGATGCTGTTGAAGTAGCAAAGTTAATTTTACTTTGGAAAGTGAATGCTAATGAATAAGGTGAAGGTGAGTAATGCTCACTTTAATAATCAATTATGAGCCCACATTTAAAGCCCTTTTCACACTTGTGCGACCGAGAAGTTGCACTATTTTACCACGACTTTGCAGTGATTTTTGCCATGATTTTGCCACGATTTTTGCTGTGATTTTGATGCACTTGAAGCAATGCCTGTGTCATCTTGAGATCTATGGACCTCAAGTTGCATCAAAGTCGGACCAAAGTAGTGCAGATTTCATATACAAACTTGTTTATAAAATTATAATTCTATATTACAAAACATGATTCTTGAAAAACATTGTACACCTTAAGAATGCAGACAGGGCAGTAGTCATGTATCTAAGTGATTTTGGTCAAGGTGGACACATATGTACTATTCTGTAAACTCATCATGCTTTGCGGACAAAAATTGTATATCACCGCTTCTTCAGGAGTCTTTTAATTGTAATTCTGTACATTTCTCTGTTTAAAAGACTCCTGAAGAAGCGGTGATATACAATTTTTGTCCGCAAAACATGTTGAGCTTAGCTTCTCCCACCTTCTTTATGAATGGTGCTCATTGGAAATAATGGAGTGTGACTTGTCATGCGGCTTTACAGTCCCAAGTCGCAGGACAAGTCTCACTAGTGTGAAAGGGGCCTAAAGTGTATACGGTTTCACCTTAATCGTTAGCATTCACTATGCAAATTGAATACCCACCTTGCTAAGTGAACAGACCCATTTAGTAAATCAACCGTATTGATTTCTTTTTTGTCTAAAGCTGACTGGCTATCAATTTATCAGACTGTTTAGATAGAAAAGTAGCGAGCAACTAAAGACCCGTACACACGATGCAAATTACGGACAGGAATTTTCGTTGGACGGCCGATCGTCCGAAATTCTTACCGTTGGTATGCTCCTTTCAACAGCCGATTTAAATTTTTTGTAAGACAAAAGCTGGTTGTGCAGGCTATAAATTTTTTTTTGTATGGCAACTCAACGTCTGATTTTCGTACCATTAGTATGGTTTTCGTACAAAAAAAAAATTGTATGGTCATGACTATGCATGCCCAGGAATGAAAAATACATGCAAAACTATTCAACACATTATGTCACTTCTGACGTTGAATTCGGCCGTACGAAAATTTTCGTATTGTTAGTACGCTCTTCACTTTCGAAATGAGGCAACCATCCAACAAAAAATGGACGTTCTGACGTTCAAAATTTGCATCATGTGTACGAGGCTTTAGTGATGGTAATGGGCCTCCAGTTTGGCCCCTGCCATGTTCAGAGGGCCACACAATAGGTTTGTTTTTGTAAATGTGCTATTGTGTTTGCTAGAATCTACTAGATGTTAAGATAAAAGCATTCAATCTTATGTTAGACAATCTGATGCACTTCTACAATGCTATTTTTGAGGAGTTTTTTCCTCCAGCTCCTTTCCTGAATGGCTATGTGTAGAGTTGATCGAACCTCTGGAAGTTCGGGTTCTGCAGGTTCGGCCGAACTTTGGGACAAAGTCCGAGTTCGGGTCCAGACTTGACCCGAACTTTGACCCGGACCCCGAACCCCATTGAAATCAATGGGGACCCGAACTTTTAGGCACAAAAATCGCTGTAACAAAGTCCTGGAAATTTCTAGAGGTCTGCAAAAGGAAGGAAAATGGGGATAGGGAAATAACTTAAAATAATTTTTAAGCTAAAATCACATAAAAAAATAAAAAATGGAGGTGGCTGTTGAGTTGGAGGTTGAGGAGGCGGTGAAAGTGGTGGTGGAGAAGGAGGAGGAGGTAGCAACACTGTTCTTTTTATTTTTTTGAATTTTTTTGTTTTTTTTTTAACCAGCAATGTAGATGCACTTTTTAATTTTGTGCAAGAAACAATAATCTGTCCCTTTAAGCAACAGTAGGAACCTCTCCCTATAGAACTAGGAGATGATTTTAGAATCTAAAAGTTGTACAGGGAAAGCCTCCAGCTGTTGCTTTAAGGGAAAGATTATTGTTCTAAAATCATCTTTAAATTGTGTGAGAAAAGCCTGTTTCAGCCGCATAGAGCCATATTAGTGTTCTAAAATCATCTTCAAAGTGTGTGGGAAAAGCGGGTGTGTGAAACTTCTACTAAAATCTTGTGATTATACCGAGATACGCCGACTTTGTCCGAAAA
>BLSH010347181.1:5903-19483 GCA_018402905.1 Glandirana rugosa | reverse complement strand
AACATAACGAAACCACGACCTAAGTGTGGCAAATCAACGTCGACATAGTTAACTAAATCTCAATGTATCCCACTCGTGTTAGGAAGAGAACGACAAATTCTGTATATACGTCGTCCAATTCAGTAATATCACTAATCGTAATTTCGTACCCAAAATTACCCGTAATCACGTTTGCGTATACACACTTAGGTCGGATTTTGAAGGTTAGACAGTGTATCGATCTCAACTCGCTTGGGCTTGACATTTCAAACCCAGGTATGGTTTGAAAACCCACAGGCCCTGGGCTTGGGCCTGAAAATCCCGTCGTAGAGGCTGGGTCACATGGTGCACTGGCCAATCACAGCCATGCCATTAGTAGGCATGGCTGTGATGGCTTCTAGGGAAAACCAGTGAAACACTTGTTGATTGGCTGCCCTAAAAGTCCGGGTTCGGGTCCCGGACACCCAAAAGTTTGGTATGGACCCAAACTTTACAGTTCGGGTTCGCTCAACTCTAGCTATGTGACAGATTGGAAGTTTTAGGCTGGATTCACACATATGCGTTTGCACTAATGCCCATTAAAACCCATGCTTTAATGCTAATCACTATAATGACTTAACCTGCTGCATATATGTCTTAAACAGCAAGAGAAGGATTGTGCTCACCCTATGTAACTCTAAATCAATTGATACAGCTGCAACTAAACGGTGTGAATCCAGCACCAAAGCAATACAAAATAAATAAAGATAGCTGCGCTTGTGTATATATTATTAGAAAAAATATATAATGAACATATGCTTGCATAATCAACCTAAGCAATCCTCCATGAATTCTTAGGATATGTGGATAGCTTAGTCCATACAAACATGTCCAACTGTGCTCCAAGTGAAAAGAAAAATAATGTGACGGATATGAAAGTGACAAGTCCAATCCTTATACTGATAGTGGTATCCTTTTAATCATCCAATGTGAACACCCATCCAACACACCACCAATTCGTGAGAATATATCCTCCACCAAAGAAGATGTCTCCTTACCGAGTACCCTGGACCCCTTGTTACAGGGGGTCAGGGGGCGCTTGTGTGGATATAAACCTCCACGGGGCTATGATGATCAGCTCCCTGGAACTCCTATTCTCCACTGGTCGTCTTAGTCACTCAAAGGAATGAAAGACCGCACATAGTGTGATATTGTAAAAACACAATGATTTAATAATAAAAGTATTGCACTTACAGATTTCCAAAATGAATGCGCTTGTACAGATCAATAGCGTGGTAAAGTCAGCGGTGAATACGAGACAGCACTTCCGCCCGATCGATTTCGTCATCAAAAGGACGTCTTCCGGGGCATGAAGGCTGTCTCGTTGCACCGCCTTACATACAAACAAAACATCTCAAATGGCCAATCAGAACGTCCGTTCAGGAGAATGATCCCTCCCACATCTCATGTGGTGGACGAATGTGCGGGCACGTCAGAACGTACCGCCTGACCTCACAACTGTGTGCCACACCAGACGCGGGCCGGAACTCATATGATATGCGTTCCAAGGTAGCTCCTGGGACGGGAAGTGTGTGATTTCCCTGTTTTGGATCCAAAACGGATACATAAAGCTGCAATAAACTAAAAATCGAATACAAAGTAGAATAAAAAAGTGGGGACATGAGTCTGAGGAACGTGCCTCCACATAAATGCACTACATTGCAAAAAACATACAACATAAAAAACCGTGGTATTTAATTATTAAAAACAGGAGTTAGGAAAAAATTATATAAAATAAGGGATGGATAAGGAAAAGGTCTATTTAGAAATAGAAAATAATTATACATAGCCCAAATGCCAGTATATGTATAATAGAGAGCGTTATAACAAAATACCGTAAAAAATGTACTATTAGATAAAAAATATAATATATAATAAATATCATATATTATATATTGTATAAAAGATAAATTTGTTGGATAAAGATGTCGCGAGAAGCTCATCGTGCGTATAGGGGAAAGAGGAAATATATATGTCTTGCAGTACATGCACAATTCATTCTGGATAGCGCCTCATAAGATAAGATGAGCTTTGAGTTGGGATCAACCTGAATCCTAGCTGTTCACAGTTCCAGAATACAGTGATGGAATTGTTTGCTGCCATAGCAGCTATTTACCATTCAAGCATTTCCTAAACTTTAAACTTTAAAAGTCAGGTGGCATAGAATGGCCAGTAATGGGGGTTTGTCAGTTTCTTTCCTAAAAGGGGCAGGTTTTCCATCAAACTTTTTTTCAGTGTGTGTTGGAGTTTGCATACACAGAGACAGCCGACAGAGCATTTTCAGGGGGAGATACTGTTTTACAGTTTTATATAGTCCTATATACAGAGCTATACAGAACTATTAAGGATACGCAGACGGTTCAGTCTGAACCTAGGTTCAGACCAAGCTTTGGCTGTTTGGGTTCTCAGATGTACGCCCAAACTTTTGCCTGTTTTTCCGTCTCTTTGGTGGGAGCAAAGCATCATATATGAAATTGATATTTCAACTGTTTTTAACCACTTCCGGACCACCCGCTGTCATTATACAGCGGTACTTTGCCGTTGAATACCGTTGTTATGGTAGCAGATAGCTACCATAACCCTGGTATTTTTTTAAACAGTGGGCAGCCCGCTTTCAGATAAAAGTGGCCTTTGCGGCGGATTCGACACAAAATCACTTTTATTGAGGGCGGGAGAGTTGCCCCCGCCACTTTTCCGTCATCTCCACCGCTTACCGGACCCATCGGTAGCAGCGGAGATGATCGTGTCCTCTCCCCTCAATGCCTGAATGACGAGTGAGTGGAAGATGGCGCCCCCCTCGGGGCCATTTGTGATGAATGATGTCATTACTATCCTTGCCTTTTCCCCTCTCTTCCCAGTGTGCTGTCATTTGGTGAGCAGTGATTGGCATTGGACTTACAATGAGGGACATTCCTGGGGATTTTTATTTATTTATTTAATTCTGTTTATTAGATTTATAAAAGATATTACAAAAACAGGGCCTCTGGGCATTTCCCGACTCAAAGAAAGTAGGATTGAATCATATATGGATTGTACAAACAACTATTAATACATTGTCATTAATTATAGTTATAGTAAAACATACCGCTGGTATAGGTAAATGTTCGGTTATACTAAAATAAAATAAAATCATTTTTCTAGGTGGGAAAGGAGGGAGGGAGAGTGGGGGAATATAAGAGAGGACATATGGAAATAGAAAGATTAGATAAAGTAGATGGGCATCAAGTACTTGAGTAGGGCTGGAGTACCGTCTTAAAGTCTTCATTCAGCTTAGTAACTGTTCCATTAGTGAACATATGTGTTAACATATTTAGTGTACCAAAGTTTCCATGGATTCCAGAGATTTTCAAGTTTGTGTTGTGTGGGCTTACCACGCACCATTATAGATTCATATGTATAGTGAGTTTGTACCAGATTAATCACATCTGTGATTGTTGGAGTATCAACTTTTTTCTGGTTCAAACTATTTATTGAAAAAAACAAAGTGGCCTAACGGCCAAACATGGATACAATCATGTGTTAGAGTACAGAGTAAGCAGGTTTTTGTACCCATATCACAGGGGTATGAGTGAGACATATCATCTATCATAAGAAATGTTATAGCGATAACTTAATCAATGATTACAAAGCAAGAGAAGAGAATAGATCACCAAGAAGTTGCGTAAGGTGGCTTATTGCTAGCGAGCCGTGAGAGGCCAAATGACGCAAGGAGTAAGTAGAAACAGTATAACAAAAGATCAATTTAACCACTTCAGCCCCGGAAGGATTTCCAGCTTTAGGACCGGAGCACTTTTTGTGATTCGGCGCTGCGTCGCTTTAACTGACAATTGTGCGGTCGTGCGACGTTGTACCCAAACGAAATTTGCGTCCTTTTTTTCCACAAATAGAGCTTTCTTTTGGTGGTATTTGATCACCTCTGCGTCATTTCTAAACGCCGCTATAAACAAAAGAAGAGCGACAATTTTGCAAAAAAACCCAAATTTCTTACTTTTTGCTAAAATACAAATCCAAAAAAAATATATAAAAAAACATTTTTTTTCATCGATTTTGGCCGATTTATATTCTTCCTCATATTTGTGATAAAAAAAATCGCAATCGGCGTTTATTGATTGGTTTGCGCAAAAGTGTTTGCGTTTACGGATGATGAGAATTCATTTCTGGGGTTTTTATTTATTTTTTTTTTTCTTACTAGTAATGGCGGCGATCTGCGATTTTTAGCGGTACTGCAATATTTCAGCGGACATGTCGGAACATTTTGACACTTTTTTGGGACCATTGGCATTTATACAGTGATCAGTGCTATAAAAATGCACTGATTACTGTGTAAATGTCATTGGCAGTGAAGGGGTTAACCTGCAGGGGGCGCTCTAAGGGTTAATAGTGTTCCCTGGGCGTGTTCTAACTGTGGGGGGACTGCCCTAACAGGAGAAGGGAAGTGATCACACCTTCCACGTAGAGGAAGGCTGTGATCACAGCCCTTCCCCCTCTCACAGAACGGAGGTCCGTGTTTACTTACACGGACCTCCGTTCTTTCACTCCGGGGGGGCATCGCAGGTCCGCCGCACCCGCTCCCTGGCCCTCCCCGGGCACAGTGAGCGCCCGGGCGCGCCCACTGGGCTCGATCTCGCGGCCGCCGTCGCATGACGGCGTTTTGCGTTATCGAGCCACACTGTCGCCGTCAATTGCCGACCAGCGGTTCTGCAATCGGTTAACATCTCCTCATGGCAGTAAAAATTAGAACAGTCTTCTCTTGAATATTAGGTACATAGAGAGATGTGAGGACCCTATGTTAAGATACAAGGTCAGAGTGTGAAAGGTTATGATCTGTCTCAGGGTCACCTAAGCGGTACCAAACAAAATGTGAGAATTTGCGATGTCTCTATGGTCGAAATGTGGACAAAAGGGTTCACTAAAAACTAGTTAGAAAAAGCTTGGTATAGAGTAGAAAATGGAGAGAGGAAGAGTATAGAAGGAAGATAAAGGAAAGAAAAGAGAAAGAGGAAGAGATTTGTCGGGAGGAGGACCATCCAGTAATACTGATTAATTGAAAGGCTGGTAGCCATGTGCATTAGGGGCTCTTATGGGGGGGGAAGGTTACTGTCCAAGTCAGAGGGGAGGAAGTGACGAACCCATGGTTGCCAAATGTGTTCAAATTTAGGGATACGATCTAGAATTGTTGCCTCAATTTTGGCATGTATCATGGCTTTTGTGACCCTGTATTTGGTTTCCAGGATTGGAAGAGAGGAAGTTTTCCAGGATTTTGCAATTGTTTGTTTTGCTGCAGTGGTCATCTGTAGTAAGAGTTTGGTATCAACTTTTTTCCAGTTCCTTGCTATCATCAGTCTAGTTGATAGAAGTATGTGTGTGGTCACTAGTCTAAATTGTGGTGGAATTTGGTCAATGGTTAGGTTTAATATGGTTAATTGTGGCTTTAGAGTGATGTTAGTGTAGTATTTTTTATTAGGGTAGAGACAGCGTTCCACAGGCTGGATACTTGTGGGCATGACCAGAAGATGTGGATCAAGTTGCCTAAGTGGCCACAGCCTCTTCAACAAGAGGGTGTTGTGTGTGGATATATTTTATTTAGTCTTTGTGGAGTCAAGTACCATCTCATGGATAGTTTTTGGGTGACTTCCCATTGTGCTGTGCAACAGGTTGCTTTATAAATTGACTTAAGGGCTGCTTGCCATTGTTTGTCAGTAAATGATAATTGCATATCGGTTTCCCAATCGCTGAAAGGTTTGGATTTGATGAAGGATTTTTTTTCTTGTAGTGTTACGTATATTAGTGAAGTTCCCTTGTGTTTTTTTTTTTTTTTAATTCTTTTATTGAGCCAACATGTTCCAATAGATACAAACACTACATTGTATTGATGCACATCACATATATCAAAACACAATAGATTGTGGTTCCGTAGAACAACATTATCGCTTTGAGAGCGCTGGAACAAGTACATAGTGATTATGCTACAATGTTGATCGATACTTCCCGTAGCCAACCAAGGGCTCACCTGTCCCCTGTCCCGAGATAGTAGATCTGCAAATCGTATACTGAACAGAACAGCTTGGAGGGTAGTGCGTGCCCGGGAGTCCCCCCCCCCCCCCCCCACCCGGCAACTCGCCTGAGCCCAGCGCTGCCAAGAGCGACTCCCGGCAGCTCACCCCCTGTCAGGAACACTAAAATTTTCCTGTGGTAACCTACAGTAGTTACTTATCACATAGAAACAAAACAACCAAACAATCAAAACCCAGAATAGAGAAATAGAACGGAAATTAAGAAAAAGGAGAAGCAGGCAAAGGGGGTAGGAGGAGGAGGGGAAGAGAGGAAAGGAAAAAAAAGGGGAAGGGGCAGGGGTCCTCATGTCAAAAGGAGAAAAAAGGTCATCTACACTCAGAGATCAAAAACCCCCAACGGGGTTATGCAGGATAGATTGTAATGATAAAGTGAGTCAAACTACTTCTCGCAGGTAGGCCTCCATTCCAGTAAAGTATCTCCAGGGTCTCAATTTTTCCCTGAACTGTTCCTCCGTGTTAGATAAGGAGGCAGTCAGCTTCTCCATTCGGTGAATGTGGTTAACCCTGGAGAACCACAAAGCCCTAGTCGGGGGCTGAGTCTGTTTCCATAATGCCGGCACGAATGCCCTCGCCGCGTTGAGAAGCTGCATCGTGAGGGTTTTCTTATATTTCCGGAGAGGCATCTCCGTCAGGTGGAGAAGACACCCGGCTGGGTCACTTACTAGCTCAACTGCCTTTACCCCCTCCCAGAAGGGTCGCAAGATGGGCAGGACCAGAATATGTGAAAGATTGTACCCCCTCCCAACCGCACCACCAGCACTCGTCAGGAGTGGATCTATTCATCTGATGGAGCACCCGAGGCACCCTGTGCTATCGGGTGAGGATCTTATACCCCACCTCCTGGAACTGGCTCACCAAGGATGATTTGTGTGCCAGAAGGAGTATTTTGTCAACCTGTGAGGGAGTGAATTGCATGTGTAGGTCCCTCTACCAACGCCGAACAAAGGTCGGGGACGTCTCCCCAGCGAAAGCCAACAGAAACCCATATAAAAGAGCCAAGGTATGTTTAATGGGTTCTCCCGCCTTACAGAGCGTCTAGAAGGGGGTAAGGTTGAGGGGTTCATAGCGGGCCCTCTGCAGGGACTGCAAGAAATGCTTAATTTGGTAAGAGCTTAGGTTATCGATCGGGGGGGTCCAGCAGCTCAGCTATGTTTATCAAGGAGGACAGTCCGCCCCGTGGCCACACATCACCCACCCATGATTTCCCTTGTCACGCTAACCTCTGCACCCCTCTACTGATCAGGCTCGGAATAAAGTTTGTCATCGGTGACAGGAGTGGGGCAAGGTCCGAAGAGCGGAAAATCGATGCCACCACCTCCAACGTCGCCCCGATCAACGAATGCTCTCTCATGTCCTCTGGGGGCCATGACTGGAGCCAAGGTGAGGATAAGAGGGGCAGGGAGGCCTCTTCAATTACCAATGTCACCCATTGTTTAGAGTCAGCATTACAGTGCCAGTCCACCACCCTTGAGAGGTGTGCGGCTCTGAAATAATTAAGCAAGTGGGGGAACCCCAAGCTCCCTTTCACCTTTGGGAGCAACAGGGTATGCAGCTTGATTCTGGCTGACCTGCGGGACCCAGATAAAGTCCCAGAACAAGACCCTTAGTTGTTTGAAGAACCCAGACGGAATCTGAATCGGGATAGCTTGCATTACGAATAAGATCCTCGGAAGGATGGTCATCTTGACCGCTGCGCAGCGCCTGAACCACGTCAGGATCAATGTATGCCAGAGTTGAAGTTCTGCTTTCAGTTTGTGAAGTAGGGGGATATAATTGGCTGTGCACAAGTCTGCCAGGTCGGGGGTAATGTGAATCCCCAGGTACTTAATGAGGGCACTCGTCCAATTAAACGCAAAGGACGAGCGGAGTCTGTGGACTACGGACGAAGGAGACGTTATATTCAGGGCAGCCGACTTGGCCACATTAATCTTATAGTTTGAGAGTTCCCCATGGACCCGTAATGCCTCCATGATGTTCAGCAGGGAGACTCCTGGGAAGGACACAAAGAAGATCAAGTCATCAGTGTAGGTTGCGACCTTATTGTGCCCTGAAGGTTTCTGTAGTGCCCTGATGTCGGGATTCCCCCTAACCAAACCTAGGAAGGGTTCCAAAGACAAGATAAAGATGATCAGGGACAGGGGGCAGCCCTGTCTCGTCCCATTCCCTAGAAAGAAGTAGTCGGACCACGAGTCATTGACCCTCACTGACGGGGCGAGAGAAAAGGGAAAGAATCCAGCGGAGCATGTTAGGGCCCAATCATATGTGTGACAAGGTGGCTCGCAAAAAGTGCCAGGTCACCCTGTCAAAAGCTTTCTCCGCATCGGTTGAGAGAAGCAATAACGATTCCCCAGACCTATGAGCATAGTGTATGAGATTGAGCACCAGGGTGGTGTTATCGTGTGCCTCTCTCAGGGGCACAAAGCTCGCTTAATCGAAGTGCACTAGTGACGGTATGTGCGGGAGAAGCCTGTTCGATATAATTTTTGAGAAGGGCTTCAGGTCCACATTAAGTAAGGCAATAGGGCGGTAACTCCCACAATGGGCAGGGTCCTTTCCTTCCTTCTGTATCAGCGTGATATATGCTCTTAGGGAGTCCACAGGCAGGGTCCCCTCACCCTTTATCGCGTTATATGAAGTCAGAAAATGTGGAGTCACAATAGAGACGAAAGTCCGATAGTAAGTCAGAGTGAAGCCGTCTGGCGTGGGGCCTTATACGGTTTTGACTGAGTCAGGGCTACACCGAACTCTTCTGCCGAGATCTCGGCTTCCATAGCCTCAGCAATCTCCCGAGACAGAGTTGGCATCTCAGACGCTTCAATGTATTCCCTGGCAGATGACTCCCGGCCTTCCATCTCAGCCTGGGAGAGGTCAGGGTGTAGGTTATATAACCATCTAAAGAAATCACAGAACTCCTGTGCAATCCCCTTGGAGGTGTGTATTTTGTTCCCCCGACTGCCAACAATATGGGGGATGAACGTGCGCCTCTTCGGTCCACGCAGAGCTCTGGCCAACATTGAGCCAAGTTTATTCACAAATTCAAAAATTGAGCGTCGTGCCCACTCGAGGCGGAGCACCATCTGTTGGTAAAGCAAGGCATTCAAAGCCTCCCTGGCCTTTGTCAATGCAAGGAAATGGACTTCCGCCCGTATCCTTTTGTGTTGCAGCTTGGGAGAGCACACCTGAGAGGTGAGCTGGTTTATTTGCCTTGTCCTGTCCCTCTTCCTCTGAGCCCCCCGCCTGATCAACGCCCCCCACACCACGCACTTGTGCGCTTCCCAAATCGAGGAGGGCGACGTAGATGGTTCGATATTGTTGGCAAAGTATTGAGAAAGCACCTGGACTACTTCCTGGTGGATCTCAGGGATCTGTCACAGGGACTCATTGAGCCTCCACGTAGGAGGACTGACAGATGCCTCCCCCAAACGTGATATGGATTGGTGCATGATCTGAGAGGGATGTAATATCAATCTGGGAGGAGGTAACTAGTTGAAGATCCTTATGTTGCAGCAGGAAGAAATCAATCCTGGAGTATGTGCTATGCACCGCAGAATAATGGGAATAATCCCTGTCTCCGGGGTGCATGGGTCTCCAAGGGTCGACCAAGTTAAGGTTAAATAATTCCATCTTCAGCTTTTTAAGATAGGAGTACGCAAGGTATGACGCACCCCTGGAGACATCCAACAAGGGTTCTGGGGTGAAATTGAAGTCTCCACCTAACAGGAAGATGCCCCCGAAACTCCAGTAGGACTGGGACCAGAGCCCTCAAAAAGCAGAGCTGGTCCAAGTTAGGAAGGTATACATTTGCTTGGGACACCGTGGTGTCTCCAATTTTCCACTTCACCAAAAGGTAAGGCCCCATGGGGTCAGCCCGCTCCTGCAGAAAGGTCCATTGTACCGTCTTGGCCAACAGAATACTAACTCCCTTTGATCGGGCCAAAGGCGATGGGGCATGATTCCCGGTAGGAAAGTCCCTGTTGGAGAGCCTGGGGACAGCCTGCTGCTTGAAATGTGTTTCTTGGAAGAACACTACCTGCGAGCGCAGCTTTTTGAGATCTGACAGAAGTCTGGATCTTTTCTTTGGGGTAGCCAAACCCGCACATTTAGGGATGTGAACTTATACTCCATCCCATGGGGATGAGGTTGTGCAACCCCTGGAGACATTTTACCGTAAGCCCCTGCACTGGGGCGGAGGAAGAAAAGAGAAAAAAAGGGGGGGGAGGCGGTAAGGAAGAGAAGGGAGATCAGAGGAGAGTACGTACAGAAAAGATTGGGAATATAGACGGGGGGAGTAGGGCCAAGTAGCAAAGAACAAGCCCCGTACCCGGAGGGTGGGGGGGGGGAAGAAAAAACAGAGAGATAGGGAGGAGAGAAAGAGGAGAGGAAAGAAGAGAAAAAAAATTCCCTAAAACCGTCTCACTAAAGCCTTGCGCCTAGAGCACAGCCTGCGAATGGGGCGTGGAAGGCTGACTCTGCAAAGCATTAGGAGGCGTGCGGATAGGGAGAGCCTGTAACACATCGTAAGCTAAAGACCTCAGTAGGCTTAACCTCCCAATGGGGAACAGAGTCTCCAATGCTCCCGAAGAGAGGAAGCAGCCGAGGGGGGTGTTCATCTACCCCCTCCCTCGCCCGCACCCAGGCGCCCAGCCCCATCACCTGCAATATAAAACAGAACATGACAATTAACATAAGACCCTGGGAGACCCATCCCTCCCCGTCCAGAGGTCCCACCCCCCTGCCGCCCGCCGGTCCAGCAAGAAAAATCAACCTGGCCCAATCAGATGCTGCATTTCCTGCCACGCATCCCCCCCGTGTAGAAGAAAAAAAAAGGGGGGGAATCTTAAGAATGAGGCAAGGCTGGGGGGGGGTCAGGCATCCCGGTTCCAGCTTAAGAGGACCAGTCAATTGAGCGTCGGCAGCGGGGGGAGGAACCAGAACCCCATCTCCCTAGTCAGGCACATATCACACATCAGGAACAAATCACAAAAACCTAAAACTGAAAAGAACCAGTATCCGTGTGCTCACTCGTTAACCCCTGTAGCATGCTAGCCAGAGACCCAGACCGGCTAAGCGAGGCCGGGCCTCCCTGGTCAACATACTATTAAGGAGGTTCGGAGGGGGCTTAGCAGGGATCCCAGAATGTGGGCCCTAACAAAAGTGCCAACCCCCCCAGGAGCTCGAAAACTACCACACATAACTAAGACATTATGATAACCTATAGCCTCCAACTTAACAAGAGAGCTACGTATCCCACCAGCTTGAGGCCCGTTAGTTTAAAGAAGGCTTGTCCGTATGGGCAGCAGGGCTCCCGAGGGCTGGGTGGGGCCCCAAGCAGGACCCCCGAAAGAAGGTCAGACAGTGGGCCACAGCCCCCCGGCTCCCAGGGCACAACATTCCAGACCTGTTTCACTACGGGGCCCAGCAAAAAAAGAGGTATAAAATGAGCCATGCAGGTGTTATCATGGCACTGTGTGCCCCCAGACCCCCCAGAAAACTAAAACAAGGGGGATCGGTGACCTGCCATAGGGGGAGAGGGATTAGGTATCCCAACCTACATAGAAGGCAACAAAAATTTAAGCGCAGGTGGCGGGGAGAGCAACCCGAGCACAGCCCTACCAGTCAAAAACACAGCACGCAAAATTAGGACACAATAGGAATGAAAGGCCACATTAGCATCAACACACACAGTACAATGTAGCCTGCCAGAAGGTGACCCGGATAATCCAGGGAGGGGCCCGCATGCATGTAGCCAATGTGTCTCTGAGAACAGGGCCAGACCCAAATTAGATTTCTGATGGAGGGGCCCCTTAGGAGACGCAGGCCCTCACCGACTGCTGGCCAGCAGGGTGGAAAGAAAAAGGTCAGTGAGTCCCAGACGGGCCCAGTTCAAACCTTATGTCAACTGTTCCTGTCAAAGGGGTAGATGGGGAAGAGTACATCTACTCATAGTTCAGAGGTGGATGGTGTTTCCCTGGCCGTCGGCCTAGACCTGGAGCATTGTCTACCTTTTCTAGCTCTTTGAGGCCTAGAGGATGCAGGCCTTGATGCCGTCAGGCCAGAGAAGGTGGGAAAGTCCAGCCAGTTAGGGATCGCGACCTCCGGCTCCTCCGGGAAGGCAAATAGGTCTGATAGTTGGTCTGGCCATCTTAAAACAAAAGTGCCATTGCCTTTCTGGACAATGACATGGAACGGATGCCCCCATCGGTATGTGGCACCGGAGGCTCTGATTTTTTCCAGCAAAGGCCTTAGGATACCCCTCATCCTGAGTGTCATCTTAGAAAGGTCTGGGAAGAGTTTCACCATGGCCCCATCAAAGTCTACCGGGCCCCTGGCCCAGGCTCTGCGCATTATGTCCTCTTTGATGGTGTAAAAGTGCACTCTGGCCAAGACATCTCTGGGAAGGGTCGGGTCACCACCCCTGGGGCCCTGCACTCTATGCACCCGGTCAAGCTCCATAGCCTCTGTGGGGGGCTTATCCAGTAGGCCATTAAAGATAGCTGTGACTGTCACCCTCAGGTCGCCCCCGAGGTGGCCTCCGGCAACCCTCGCAGTCTAATATTATTCCTCCTATTATGATTTTCACTGTCGTCTATGGCCAGTTGCATTAGAATTAACTGTCGTTGGTAGTTGGTCTGGGCCTCCTCTAGCGCCTCCACCCTTGTCACCATGGCTGAGGAGGAAGCCTCTACCTCGGTGACCCGAGAGTCCACCTGGTCAAATTTGTACTTAATGTCCTGGATCTCCCAGGACAGGGTACTCACGATTGTTGCTGCCATCGCTGACATGTCTTGTTTGGTGGGGAGTAGGGAGAGCAGGTCCTGCCATGCTGCTGCAGGTGGCAGCCCCAACGGCGTTGCCACCGACTGCTCCTGTTCTGAGGCTGGAGAGATCATCCACCGGTAGTAGCGGGGATAGTATCGGGGAGTGCGGAGGTTGAGGCAGAAGTCTGATGTCCTTTCCTCGTCTTCTTCTGGGTGCCAGTGCCAGTGTTGTTGCTGCGCGGCAGCGCCATCTTGGGCATCGGGGCAGGGGTCGGTGTTGCCGAGTTGCGGAGGAAATAGGCCGAAATGTCCAATCCCCGCTGAACGGCTGGTGTGCCTTGTGCTTTGTCTAGTAGGGACATGAAAATACCGTGAGGTCCGACGTCTCTGAAAGGCTCTTTCTCCCGGACAGTGCACGGAGCTCCTCGGCAAGCGTCCTCAGAGCGCCATAGCTAAGCCACGCCAAGGTCCCTTGTGTTTAGAAAAATTTGAAAAGATGTAATTACATATTTCTATGGATATAGATCCCTCTAAATTAGGATAGGAAGCTAAGCATTGTTGAACCCTATGAAAAGTAAGAACGTCTTTACTCTGTGCTTTGAGTTGACTTTGAATTTGCATCAGGGCCGATCCTAGGGTCACAGACGCCTGGGTGCAGAAATATTTCTGGCGCCCCCACATGGGCGTGGTCATATTAATAACTCCTCCCCTTTGCAAACGTTTCTATGGC
>BLSH010347174.1:36077-52341 GCA_018402905.1 Glandirana rugosa | reverse complement strand
GTCACTGCAGGATAGATGGAATAGGAGCGACCTCCAGGCTGCCGCCGAACAGCCAAGGGGGGCTGCCCACAGGTGTCCCTACAAATATCGACTGGATGGTTCTGATGGTGCAGGCTGTGACTCAGCTGTAGCACGCACGTCACAGAATCCCTGCACTCAGATCCAAGCCGGGGTCCCAAAAGAGCATGCCAGGTCTCAAACCATCCCTTTTATAGACTCTCCCAGCAGTCTGTTCTTCCCCATCAGCCACCTGGTAGTTGTAGTTCCCAATGATTCATCTAGAGGGCAAATCCCATGAATTTGGACTACATGTCCCAAGATGCTTTTGCTCTGCCTTGTCTCTGTATTAAGTATGTAACAGGTCAGCACCCAACTCAGCACTAGAGGAAAACGGCTCCCCAACGGCAAAGTCACACAATGTCTCCTGATTGCAGGAATATATACACTTGCAATCAGAAATATTCAACCCCCCCCCCCCCCATCTCAATAGACAACACAGTGATGTTGATGAAAGATAATGAAAATAAATGAAAATAAAAACTTGTGAAAAAACAAACAATATTTATTGATACATATTTGAGTTATTTTGACAATAGAAGTTGACTTAACTTTGGAGTTCAAATGAAAATTGTAAGTCTTGTAACACATGAGCATGTGCAGTATTATTCAACCCCCAGCTTCAGTACCCTGTGGAGCGCCCTTTCGTTTTTATAACTTCTAACAAGCGCTTTCGATAAGTGCTGACAAGCTTCTTACACCTCTCGATTGGAATCTTTGCCCATTCTTCACGTGCAAAAGCCTCTAACTCAGTATTGTTTGACGGCTTCCATGCTGCAACTGCCTTCTTCAAATCCCACCAAAGATTTTCAATAGGATTTAAATCTGGTGACTGAGAAGGCCACTCCAGGAGACTCCAGCATCTTTTCCCCAACCAAGCTTTGGTTGATTTGGAGGTGTGCTTGGGATCATTGTCTTTCTGGAAGAGCCAATGATCACCAAGGATTAATTTGTCAACAGAAGGCATCACGTTCTTCTTCAAAATGACTTGGTATTTCTGGGAATCCATGATGCCAGGTACACAATCAAGATTGCCAGTTCCTGCCGCAGAAAAACAGCCCCACATCATTATTGATCCACCTCCATGCTTGACAGTGGGGATGGTATTCTTCTGGTCATAAGCCTGACCTTTTGCACGCCAGACATCCCGCTGGTCCATATGTCCAAAAAGTTCCAGTTTGGTTTCATCAGTCCATAGAACTTTCTCCCAGAACTCTGTAGTTTTGTCCAAATTCCTCCTGGCATATTCTAGTCGACTCCTGATGTTCCTTGAGGTCAAGAGTGGAGTGGTCTTGGGGTCCGGCCATGAAGTCCTTGATTATTCAGTGCACGTCTTATAGTTGCCACTGAAGCACTTGTAGCGGCCTTCATCATGCCATCCTGTAGCTGTCTTGCAGTCACACGGGGGTTTTTTTTAGCTGCCCTGACTAAGTTGCTAAGGGCCCTTGATGAAATTGTGAGCTTTCTTCCACGGCCAGGCAGGTTTGCAGCTGTTCCATACGTTTTAAACTTCCTTATAATTCTCCCAATGGTGTCTCTTGGAATGTTAAATCTTTTGGAAATCTTCTTATACCCAAGGCCCTTCAGATGTGATGAAATAATCTCCTCTCTCAGCTTTTGTGGAAGCTCCTTTGTCTTTCCCATGATTGCAACTCACCTTGAACACCTTCATGGTCGGGGTTTATATATGCATCACAGCTGAAGCAAATGAAGGATCGTTATAGAGTTGCCAAAGGCTTAATGATGTTTCAGCTCCACTTTAGGCCATAAAAACTGTCAGAAAGCTTTAGAAACAACAATATTATATAGGGGTTGAATAATTGTGACATGGCGAACTTAACAAAATATACTGTTACACACAAATACTACATAATACATTTTCTGTGTTGATTTTATGTATCACTAAACTGAATAAGAAGCCATCCAAAGCAGAATCCTGCACTTTGAAAAGATTTTTATTTATAAATCCTTAAAACTCTTTAGGGGTTGAATATTTCTGATTGCAAGTGTATGTATATCCAGCTCCTGGCTACACTTACATAGACTTCTCTCAAACACTTGCCCACTGGGCACTTTCATCCCCTTCCTGCCCAGGCCAATTTTCAGCTTTCAGTGCTGTCGCTCTTTGAATGACAATTGCGCGGTCATGCTACACTGTACCCAATTACATTTTTATCTTTTTTTTTTGACAAATTGAGCTTTCTTCTGGCAGTATTTAATTGGTATTGGGTTTTTTTTTTTGCTAAACAAACAAAAAAAGACTGAAAATTAAAAAAAAAAAGTTTTTCTTAGTTTCCTTTTTAAAATTTTGTAAATAAGTTGTTTTTCTTCTTCGCTGATGTGGACTGATGAGACTGCACTGATGGACACTGATATGCTGCACTAAAGGGCACTGAAAGGCTGCACCGATGGGCACTGATGAGAAGGTACTGATGAGGCTGTACAGATATTTAGCACTGATGGGCACTTATAGGCAGCACTGATGGGCACTGATGGGCACTGATAGGCGGCAATGATGGGCACTACTGATAGACACCGACAGGCAGCACTGGTGGACACTGATCTGCAGCACTGGTGGGCACAGATTGGCAGCACTGGTGGGCACTGATTTGCAGCACTGGTGGGCACAGATTGGCAGCACTTGTGGGCACTGTTGGGGCTACACTGATGATCAGTGCCCTAATCATCAGTGCAGATGTCCTCTGTGTGGATTTGACGGTTATCGGCTCTCCTCTCCTCACGCGCTGTCAGCTCAAGTAGAGGAATGAGTAGAGGAATGCCGATAACTGGCAAATCCTGTCCACAGCTGGTCACATGGTAAAGAGCCGCTGTGACTGTCTCTTTACCTCGATCTGTGACCCGCTGTGTCCGAAGGATGACAGATAACCACTGATGTACGCCGCAGGGGGAGCACAGAAAGCATGATCAAGGGAGGACGTCACACGACGCCCTCCCTGCAATGTGCGACCGCGCTGTAGCCGTCATTCATCTATGGTGCAGCCATGAAGGGGTTAAACAAAG
Source organism: Glandirana rugosa (assembly GCA_018402905.1). Taxonomy (NCBI): domain Eukaryota; kingdom Metazoa; phylum Chordata; class Amphibia; order Anura; family Ranidae; genus Glandirana; species Glandirana rugosa. The sequence continues at coordinate 49,263 of BLSH010347174.1, read as the reverse complement.
TCGCAAGCTGCAATAAAATCAGGAGTGCAAATCGCACTGACCTGAGGCTTTGAAATCGCGCTCAAGTAGAGTGATTTCAAAGCCGCACCTGTGTGAGTCAGGGTTAAACCCACAAGTAATGAAGAAATAATACACTGCTGTTGGCTGGAATGGCCTTTGAGATTAAAGAGAAATTTATTTTTGTCCCCTCAACAGCAGGCCCAGGCCTCTGCTTCAACTTCATCAATGGAGAGTCATTAGAAGAAGACTAACTGCGAGATTAATGAAAGTGCATTGAGTGGATCATTAGAGGTGCTTTTGGATCTCATGATGGATAACAGAACCCAACAGCAAGCCTTGTTCATACAGCAATAGGAACAGATAAATGGGATTCTGATGCAGCTGAAGTCTCTGGGGGTCAATTAAACTAAATACAGGACACAGAAACCATTAACTGTAACCATGCGGTATACAAATCCTTTGCTGGAATACAGTATAATATGGACATTTTGACAAATTGTTTATACAGCTTCCCCCATGCACATTTAAAGGGTCAACCTACCCAAAATTCATAACTCAGTTTCTGGTAGGAGCTAATGGTTTTCGATTCTCTCAGCTGTTGGCTTAGTAGTGTTTGGTATATTAGTATGAAAAAGGGGCATTGTGGTTGGCGAGATTTGGTGCCTACTCCCGTTCCCAACCTGCTAGAACACTGTCCTCCCCTGCTGAAGCCGACCCCTTCATCTTGTGCCCCACTCCATGCCAGAGGCCTCCACATGACATTCCCTATGGCACTGATTGGCACTGATAAGGTGCACTAATGGGCAATGATTGGCACTGATGTGGCTGCATTGAAGATCAGTGCTTTGATTATCATTGTAAACAATGTTCTCACTGTATCCTGACAGACTTGTCAGTTATTGGCTCTCCTTTCCTCACACAGAGACAGCGTGTGAGGAAAGCAATGCTGATAACCAGCAAGTCTATTTACATGTGACCAGCTGTGATTGGACACAGCTGATCACATGGTAAAGGGTTGCTGTGGTTGGCCCTTTACCTGTGATCAACTGCGTTCATAGGACACTACACAGAACTGGAAGCCCGTGCTGTAGCTGTCTTTTGGCTATAGCACGAGCGGGAACTACTTAATCTACACTGGATCCTGCTTCTGTGTCTTCATGAAACGTTCAGGTATCTCGGGATCTTCTTAAACTGATAATAAAGGAATTTTTTTTACTTAAAAAAAAAATAAAAGATGCTATACTTACCTGCTCTAGGCAACAATACTGCACTGAGCAGCCCCTTATCTAGGCCGCCCCCCCCCCCCCCCGATGCTGTCTGCTCCTTCTTCTTGCAGGTGCCTCCATTGTAAGCCTGTGCTATGGGGGCACCCATGCAGGCATGCTCCCAAGCTGGGCTGCGTGTGTCCAAAACGTGGCTCATCCCTCCCGCTCCCTCCCCACGTGGGACTGACAGCAGTAGGAGTCCTGATTCTTCTGTGAGAAGAGGAAGAGAGAGCAGCAGTGCTACAGACAGGACAACGCTGGATTGAGAGAGGACTCAGGCAATGCAGTGAATGTATTAAAGTGGAAGTCTGGGCTAAACCTCTTTTTTAAATCTGCTGCCCACCCCTATTCTAACTACCCTGTAGATAAAAGAGATAAAAGATGAGTATACTTACCTATTTTCAAAGCGCTCCGGTAACGTGATTGGCTCCCAGTGCCAGCTTCAGGGGAGAGGAGGGACAGCGGACAACGGATGCCCCATAGTAAGCCTATGGGTGATGTCACCGCCCAAGCATTTCATCTGCTGTCACTGCTCTCTCCTCTCCCCTGAAGCCGCTTACTGGGGATATCACGTGACCAGACCAGAGCGCGCCGCCAAGAGAATAGGTAAGTATAGACATCTTCCTTCTACATGTGAAAGAAGTCTACTATAAATGGTAATAGCAAAAAGCAGCGCTAGAGTTAATTCATTAAACTCATACATATAAATATAAAGAAAAGTGCTAGTGCAAAAATATCAAAAAGTGCAACAATATGTATAAGGTGCGAGAGTCCTCTTTAAATTGAAGCAGCTATGATGTTTTCAAAACCAAAGTCCTTCACCACTGATCACCGCATGCATGTGCACACTTTGGGGGCTCACCAGAAATCAGAAGGTATAACGGCTCATCTTTCCACAATAAGAGGGCTCATCAACTTCTCAAGGGTCACCTCCACAAGGACTCGGTACACAGAGATCAGAAGGTAAATCAGCTCGTTTTTCCCCAGAAAAAAAGGCTCATCCCAGATCTACTTCATAAGGATCACCACCACAACACAGGTACTCATGGGAGACAAGTAAGGAAAAACCCTCATAGTGTATCTCTTAGTAATGAAACATTTATTAAACAGCACCAAATGCGCTTACATTAAAAACAGTTAAAATCGCATGTTTCCTTAAAACAAACTTCCTACCGCCCGGCCATACAGCGATCCTCTCATCCACCTTCTGAGCGTCCCAGCCGTCGGCACAATGCTTCGCCTCAGATCCCCGTGTGGCCACGCCCTGACGCGTTTCGTCCCTTCCGACTTGATCACAGGGCTGGCCACACAGCGATCTGGGCCCTCTTATATAGTGGTGATCTAACATCACTAGATGGCGTCTCCGGTTGAGTGACCTCCATTCCCCATTCAACAAGCGGCTCAACAATGAAGCGAGTCTTCCTTCTACAGGCTAGTTAGTGTAGGAGTTAGATGGGGTGGGAGCAGATTTGAGATTAGATAGGTTTAGCCTGGACTTTAAGGTAAAAAATGTTCTGACTTTAGAACCCCTTTAGGTCAACAGGTCACCAAAGTCTCAATTCAGACTGGTTTTTAGGTGGTATGTGTATTGCTTGGCATTGGTAAGAAAAAATGTCTTACATTATATCTCTTTGGGACTGCATTTGAGTTTCCAGGCCAGCACATGAACATTTTAATGAGGTCCAATTTTCCCTGTTGGAAAAAAAAAAGAAATAAGTTATAAAAAAAAGAAAAACTTGTAGTTATTCCACCATTAACTTGGTTCAGTACTGAAAACCAAATAGAAATGTTACAGATGATTGTGACTTGTAGTCTTACTAAATCATGATCAACTAAGGCAGCTCGTAGTGAACCAGAAATATTCCCATTTTTCTTCCTTTTGGCCATATACCAGAACTGATGGATGGCCACTATGAGCATGAATGAGCCCCACCTTTAACCTTCCACACTGGGCCTTTGGCCAATCATTTACAATGAAAGCACAAATCTGTAGACTTCTATTTCATTTTTTCCTGTGCTTGGAGACAGTCAGGAAGCAAATCTCTATTGCTGAGCATCCAACAGGAAACCAGTATGGCTCTAACCACATCTCTCATCTCACCATAGCATTACACACATTAACCTGGAGGTGCAAACAAATGCTGACCACAATATATTCTCAGCTCCTCCCACCCATTGCCAACATGTAAGCAGGTGCAGTTAGCTGGCTGGCAACTAGATGTTTCTGTTCTCATTATAGCCTGAATAGAGCAGGGGTCTCCAAACTTTCTAAAGAAAGGGACAGTTTACTGGCCTTCAGACTTTAGGGGGGTGGACTGTGCCCAGTGGGAGTAAACAACGCCGGATCTTTGGTATTAGGGGCAGAAATAGTTGGTCCCATCATTGGTGTCAGTGGGAGGAATAGTGTCCCATCATTGGTGCCAGTTGCAGGAATAGTGCCCCATCATTGGTGTCAGTGGGAGGAATAGTGTCCCATCATTGGTATTAGTGGGAGCAATAGTGCTCCATCACTTGTGTCAAAGGGAGGAATGGTGCCCCATCATTGGTGTCAGTGGGAGGAATAGTGCCCCATCATTGGTATCAGTAGGAGCAATAGTGCCCCATCATTGGTGTCAGTGGGAGGAATGGTGCCCCATCATTGGTGTCAAAGAGAGGAATAGTGCACCATCATTGGGGGCAGTGGGAGGAATAGTGCCCCATCATTGGTATCAGTGGGAGCAATAGTGCCCCATCATTGGTGTCAGTGGGAGGAATAGTGTCCCATCATTGGTATCAGTGGGAGGAATAGTGCCCCATCATTGGTTTCAGTGGGAAGAATCGTGCCCCATCATTGGTGTCAGAGGGAGGAATAGTGGCCCATCATTGGTGTCAGTGGGAGGAATAGTGTCCCATCATTGGTATCAGTGGGAGCAATAGTGCCCCATCATTGGTGTCAATGGGAGGAATGGTGCCCCATCATTGGTGTCAGAGGGAGGAATAGTGCCCCATCTTAGGTGTCAGTGGGAGGAATAGTGCACCATCATTGGTATCAGTGGGAGCAATAGTGCCCCATCATTGGTGTCAATGGGAGGAATGGTGCCCCATCATTGGTGTCAGAGGCAGGAATAGTGCCCCATCATTGGTGTCAGTGGGAGGAATAGTGCCCCATCATTGGTATCAGTGGGAGCAATAGTGCCCCATTTTTATTGTCAATGGAAGGAATTATGCCCCATCGTTAGTATCAGTGGAAGGAGTAGTGCCCCATTGCTGGTGCCATTGGCAGGAATTATGCCTCATTGTTGGTGTCAGTGGCAGGAATAATGCCTCAAGGACCAGATAAAAGCAAAAAAATGGCCACAGTTTGGAGACCACTAGTATAGAGGAAAGTTTTAAGCAAGTGATAGCTTCCCTTTTAGCTAGAGCCCTTCTGAAGTGATGCCATGGGTGAATCAGAGCCCATATATAAGGCAGGTAGGTAGGAGCTTTAGTGCAGTTGGGGCATAGCCAGAGACCCCACCTTCATGAATATGTAGTCAGCAAGTGGAGGCCCTGGAAAGGGCTGGAAGAGGGGGAGAGGTAGACCTGCATCCGAAGAGCCAGCTGTAGACTTCCTGACCCTTATGGTGGTGGGGGCTTTCGAAAGGCCTTTTGGGGCAGGCTAAGTGTTCCCTGGAGTGAGGCTATTCCCTTGGCGGACCCGGGAGTGATATACTCTAGCTGGAGGTGTCTGCAGTGATCCTATTTCTGTGGGACTATCTGAAACGAACAGTGAGTGGACACAGGCAGCCCTAAGGCAAACAAGCACTTCTGAGTGAGTAATAATGACCCCAGGTGGAGAGAGACTGAGCTAGGGAAGATGGCTTACTAAATGTGCTGCATGCTGCTTTCACATGTGACTGCTGCGGATCGTCCACTATAGGTGATTGACAATGTACTGTCAAGTGACCCCAGAGAGTATGTCTGCGAATGCCATCTTTAAAGTAACATTAGTAAAGCGCAGCAACTCGTGTGCACCTTCTTTGGGATATAAAGGTTAATGGCCAGGAATGTCATGAGGAGGCCTCTGGCATGGAGGGGGCACAAGATGGCAGACGGTTAAAGCTTCAAGCAGGTGGGTTGTTGTTCTGGAAGGGAAAAAGCGGAGAAGGAACTTGTGCTTTTGGCACCATTACTAGCCATTCGCAAGCCCCCTTACAAACATTGCTGTAAGGAAGGGTCTGGTAGATTAGGGAAGATTTACAGACATTAGTGCAGTTGCACTACCTACCAAATAGTGTAAAAGACTAAAAAGCATAAAACATCTAGGCCAGCTAATGATATATTTCTCAGAAGCAGAACATTTTTTATGGTCAACGCATACACAAGATTCCCCTCTGGGTAGCACTAAATCATGGGTGTTTAGAAGACTTAGGGTGGATGGTCCAAGGATCTTAGGTACTGTGAGTGCTCATTGGAAATCCTTCACAAATTAACAGCCGGGGGTGAACAGATACCTGACTGATGGGATGCATTTACACATGCATTAGCATTAATCGGGTTGACGATGCATGGCTTCATACAGTCTCCAGGGGAGAGGAACACCAACACTCTACACTTGCACTTGAGGAGCTCATACTAGAATCCTCAACCTTCTCCACATTGTCTATACGAGGTCACTTCCAAAGCCAGCATAAGAAAATCAGCACTCGCCTTGTAGGAGGAAAAACTATGTTGCTTCCATGGTTGCCCACGCTCATATTAAGCACCTTGGCATTTCTGAATAGGAGCTACAGCTCTTAGATCTAAAAGTTGGCACATGTGACCACCCTCTGGTCAACCTCACGTATGCCCTCTCTTGATACCACAACAGTCAAAACAAACAGACGAGTCCCCTCTGGGCAATACCTGAATACCACTCTCAGAACACTATTTACAGCCAACCCTAACAGGAGAGTCCCATCTGGGTAGCACTGAATCATGGGCATTTAGAAAACGTTGGTGTTGATGATCTAAGGAGGTAAGGTACTGTGAGTGCTCCTCATTGGAAATCCTTCACAAATTAGCAGCCGGTGGTGAACAGGTACCTGACTGATGGAATGCCTTTACACTATGTGGGGGGGTTACCTCAATGGAGATCATCTTCCCTGAGAAAAAAGTAGTCCAAACGGCAGGTTTTTCTTAAAAGCTGACTTGTAGCCAGTTTTATTTTAAAAAGCTGCATGAAAAATCAAACAAACAAAAGAAAAAATGAATCCTTGCCATCCAGGCTCTTACTAAACATTTTCAGGCTTCCTAACTCAGAGGTGAAGGGCTTCTCCCAGTCACCCACAAAACAAAAATAATGCACACCTTTTGTTTCAGTCACAAAGAAAAACTTCAGTTCAGCTGCTCTCTCAGTTTTTTTGGCTTTCTGAGTCCCAGGCCAGAGCAAACCTTTGCTCTACTCCTGCTTATTCATACCACCTGTTGGTGGATATAAGTGGACCACAAAATCTGGTCCGGAACCAACCCTGCCAAGGTGGCTGGTAACACCTGGACCAGATTTTGCCTCAGTTCACTGAAAATAAATGCATGTGAGGTGAAACATAATGCCCATCGATCACCTCGCCTTTCATAATGCCACATATCCCCCCCCCCCTCTGCTAAAGCCCTTGCGGCTGAGCAACTGTCCCAACCAGATAATGGGCACAGGAAAAGGGCATCTGCATTATTCTGGAGTTTCCCAGCTCTATGTTCCACTGTGAACTTGAATGCTTGCAGAGCAAGGAACCACCTTGTCACACAACTGTTATTCTCCTTGTTATCACACATCCATTTAAGAGGGGAATGATCAGTGACTAGTTTGAATGGTCTCACCAACAGGTAATATTTCAGGGCTTCTAAGGCCCATTTGATAGCTAAACATTCCTTCTCAACAATGTTTTTCTCATGTCTGTTAAGCTTCCTGCTCAGGTCGACGACCGGGTGCAGTCCCACATCAGAGGCGTCTGTCTGTACAACAAACTCCTTTGTGAAATCTGGGGTCACGACTTCCGGATTCCACTTAATCATGACCAACCCTCTACCCTTTGTCAGATCTGTCAGTGGGGCTGCAATGGTGGCAAAACTGGGTATAAAACACCTGTAGTACCCTGTGATCCCCAGAAATGCACAAACTTGCTTCTTATTTTTTCTTTATTTATTCTTATAAATATAAGTTGGGGCCATTTTTGAACCGCATCAATTTTATTGATCTTATTCTTAATCAGCCCTCGACCAATAATGTAGCCAAGGTATTTGGCCTCCTCCAAGCCTATGGCACACTTTTTGGGGTTGGCAGTGAATCCTGTTTTCCTAACGGAATCTACTACTGCTTACACCCAGGGCAAATGAGATTCCCAATCTGGGCTGTGGATGACTACATTGTCCAAATAGGCGGCTGTATATTGGCGATGTGGTCAATGATGGACAATGTCTTGTCCATCATTCTCTGGAATGAGGCAGGAGCACCATGGAAACCAAAAGGCATCCAATTATATTGGAATGACACCTCAGGAGTAGAAAAGGCAGTCTTCTCTTTTGCAGACTCCATTAGGGGTATTTGATAATAACCTTTAGTCAGGTCTAAATTAGTTATCTACCAGGTACTTCCCAATCTGTCAACAAACTCGTCAACCCGAGGCATTGGGTACACATCGAACTTGGACACGCTATTCAACTTCCTGAAATCATTATAAAAACTTATAGTGCCATCTGGCTTTGGGACCAACACTATGGGACTTGACCAGTCACTGTGGGACTCCTCTATCATGTCCAACTCTAACACGTTCTTTATTTCATTTGCAACTGCTTCGCACCTAGCCTCGGGTATAGGGCTTTACATTTACGTGGAGACACCTGGTTTCGTAATTATGTCATGCTGTATAACTGTGGTCAGTCCGGGTAGGTGAGGGAAAAAGTCTCTATTTTTACTCACAAACTCTTTAACGTCCCTTTGTTGGGCCACTGACAGGTTTCAGTTATGGTTACCTCAGGTGTCACGAGGACCATGTCCTTTTGGGGAGTTGGCACTGCCAGTAAAGTCACTCTGTCCTTCCAAGGTTTCAAGAGATTAACATTGCTCTGGTTTCCTTTTACCTGGCTGGTAAACTTTGTAGTTTACTTCCCCTACTCTTTCCATAATTTCAAAGGGACACTGCCACTTTGCTAGGAATTTACTCTCAACTGTGGGGACTAGTACCAGTCTATCCCCAGGGTTGAAGGTCCGGGTCTTGGCACCCCGATCGTAAACCCTTCTCTGGGCCTCCTGACATGACAGCCTTGATACTATCTTGCATCAGTGAGATATGCTCAATGACGCTTCTGTAAGGAGTGGTCTTTCCCGTCCACGTTTATTTTGCAACATCTAGCAATCCCCTGGGATGTCTATGTAGCACCCTCTACCATATGTAGGTGCTTAGGAGAAGATTTTTGTTGAGAGTAGGCAAATTTAGTCAGGCCTAACTGGGAGTCAGGCCTGATTTTTTGATTCTGGGCAGGGTAGTGGCCCAGAGAGGACTGGAGACTGAAGGAATCAACAGCCCTTGGTTACTCCTCCCCTCTTCTTCATAAAGTTCTGGATAAGGGTATGGGAAGAGGAGGTGAGGCTTTCTGATGTATTTTAAGGAGCCCTGACCAATCCCCAACTTGGATTGGCAGGGGGCAAGCCTCCTTAAATACTATGATATGCCCAGTAGCGAAAAGGACAGCAGGAGAGAGAACACTATCAGAGAGATCTCCGGGAGGACCTACAAGTAACAGGTGTCACGAGTGACACAGCCCAGGGGAGTGGAGATGCACAAAGCAGATTGGGAGGAGGACAATCTGGAAGAGGTGCAGGGAGAGACTGAAATCTGGTGTCATGGACAGTGTGCGGATGGGCTGGGAGATGTAGTCAATCGTGGCTAGCTAGCACAACAAACTAACTTCTACAAAAGGGGAACCTCAACCCCAAGACCGCAAATGGTGGTCCGGAGGCCTGGTAAATCTACATCAGGTCTCACATGTGCTAGCTAGGCCGAACAAGACTGGAGGCCTGGTAAATTTCCTTCCAGGTCTCAACAGTGCAAAGAAGTGTGCAAGAGAGAGGAACCAGGAGTTGTCAGAGAAGCAAGAAGGGTACTGGAGAGAAGTTGGAGAAGTATATATACTGGAGAGTGTATATAGCGGTCCCATGTACAGAACTGTTGATTCTTGGGAATCCCATAACTACCCCAATCCCTATCCAAGTTCATTCCCCAAATAAAAACAAAGAGTGAGCCTGTTTTCTGACTCCGGATGCCAGTAGGAGTGTGATTGAGGGCAGTTGTAGGTAGGTGAACCACTACTTCCAGCCACCCCTAAGGGGGACAATGGCTACATCTACCATACAGTAGTTCAAAAGGGGAATAACCTGTAGTTGCCTGACGTACCTCTCATATGGCAAACATGAGGTATGGCAGCAAAAATTCCCAATTTCTCCCATCTTTGACCACCACCTTTTTTAACATGCTTTTGTTAAATCTCTCCACAAGACCATCAGTTTGGGGGTGGTAGACAGGGGTATGGAGATTGGAGATTTTGTACAACTTACACAATTCTTTAGTGACATAAATGGTGTGCCTTGATCCGTTAATACCTCTTTTGGAATACCCGCGTGACTAAATACCTGGACAAGCTCTTTGGCAATAGCTTTAGCTGAGGAATTACGCAAGGGAATGGCTTCAGGATACCATGTGGCATAGTCCAGTATGTGCTGACAGACTTTACTACTGGTTCCACCAGATCCATGCCAATTCTTTCAAAAGGCACTTCAATTATCGGTAAGGGTACCAGTGGACTGCTAAAATGGGGCGATAGCGCAGAATTCTGACACTCTGGGCATGACTCGCAATATTCTTTGAAATCTGCATGTAACCCAGACCAAAAGAATCTCTGGGTTATCCTCTCCTTATTTTTCTTTATACCCAGATGTCCACCCATTATATGACCATGGGCCAAATCTAATACCTCCTCCTTTCCTTGCTTTACCACTTGATACAGCAAGTTCTTGTTAAGAGCCATGTAGGGAAAAGACACCCCTATATTAGGTTCAACAGGTTTTCCATCAATCATTTTAATGTTTTCTCTGGCTCTAATGAGTGTGGAGTCTCTTAATTGTTCCGTTCAAAAGTCATCTTTCCTGACTTCCTGACCTGGTTTCCTGACCAGGCACCACATTCGGTCCACTCTCACTATTAGAGTCAGAGATAATTTCTTGTTCATTATCCTCTAGCTGGGGGCTGGATCCTAGCTCCTGCTGCTCTCCAGCCATTAAAGAAAAAGGAAAAGGACCTACGCCTCCGTTGGACACACCAACAGTTTTCCTTTAAATTTTGCAATCAAAAGGGTCCGCAGTGAGTTCCAGTGTTTCCTCAGCAGGGAGGGCTCTGTCCTCCCGATTCCTCTTGTTTTCCCATAAAGTCCAAAAGTGAGGAAAATCTCTCCCCACTAGGGCTTCATGAACTAGCGAGGGTACCACCCCCACTGAATGTGTCACGGTGCCCCAAGGGGTATCAAACTCAACCACAGCAGTCTGGTAATCACGTGTCACCATGTATACAAATCACCCCAATAGTGCTAGGGTGTAACTTTGCAGGATTTACAAAATCACCTTTGGCTAATGTCACAACACTACCAGAATCTAGCAGAGCAGTGACTGCCTTTCCATCAACTGAAATCATACACATTTGTTTTTCCATGCGTCCCTGACATTATGCAGTACATGCCACCTGTGCAAAAAGAAATGCGCTTTTTCAAGTAAGCATTATCACATTGCATTGATTCATCATTTAGGGAACAGTTAGCAGCAATATGACCTAACGCATGGCAGCGATAACATTTTATGTGTTCTGTACCCAGTCCTCTAAATGGCCTCAAAGACTTTCCTGACCTATTTGGCCAGTCTCCAGGACCTGAGCCCATAGTCTCATTATCTGTTGCCACAGCCTTGTAATTTTTTCCCCATGCCCTTGAACCCTGGAACAGTCTTACCGGATCCTCTGGGCAGTTTTTCATGCCTAGGGACATTGGAGTGGGGCACAGAAGGGTTCAACAAGTCCTCAGCAGCTATATATCTCTCCACCAGGTCCACCAGCTGGTTTGCAGTTGTAAATGAAATTCGTAAGTTCTGTATATAATTGTGTTCTATTTTGTATGTATTGCACAACACACTCATTATGTACACGGCACTAATAATGTTTTCATTACATGTTTGCATTCTTTCGAGTCCTGATTAGAATTACGCTGCCTATGGTACACCCCTTGTTACCATACAAGTACAATTGTAATATTAATACCTACGTAATCATGTGTATAAAAACCTTCAATTGTGTCATAATAAAGTAGAACAGTTATTTGGAAAGATGCTGAGTGTATCTTTTGTGTCTGTTCCCTACTGCAGTAGTTATTATTAATTTGGAGCCACTAATCAATATGAGAATAGGAGTTGCCTATCTATAAAATTCCATGTCACAGTCTTAGGGTCCCCATGGCTGACCCACCTCTTCAAAGTGGCAAGGAGCGCACGTAAATAACGGTCCATGACCACGTGTTCCACAATCTTAGGGCCCGGCAAATTCTCTGGCTGCAGCCACTTCTTGGTGAGGTGTATTAAGTCTAACATTTGGAAGCAGGGTGGCTTTTCAGTACTGTATGGTCAGTGATCCACCCATTGAGCCCGGACTGCAATGGTGAAACCCAGGCAGGCAAGCATCTCAGCTTTCAGTGTATCATAATCCTGGGCAGCATCTGGTTCCAGGTCATAATAGGCCTTTTAGGGTTCTCCTGTCAGAAAAGGCGCTAGCAGTCCTGCCCATTGCTCTTTTTTGCCATCCTTCTCAAACAGCGACTCTTTCAAATGCAGGGGGCGTGGCCAGCCGGGATCACGAGCGGACGCTTTCTGAGGAGCTCCGCGTTGGCCTGCTTTAATCCTTGGGCATCCTACAAACCCACCACCCCATCCTTACTCCCCTCATCCTCAGCTACAATTTGAGGCCTGTATCGGCCCGATCGGCGGCCGGCGGCCGCGGCTCCCAAAATCGAGGCCGCGGCTTTTGCGGCCTACCACGGAGGTTAGCTATACCTCGGCCCCTGGAGCCCATCTCTTCCTCCCACCCACCCAGGTGCCTTCCCTACCCTCCCTGCTACCTGCCCTGAGAAGGACTGCTCCCCAACCTTCCCTGGAGGCCATCTAAAGGACCCAGAAGGAGAACCGGATGGCGGCCTACTAAGGCCTAGTAACATTCCCTTAACTGTTCTGCCCCTGAGACCTATCTGGAGGACTGCCAATTCAAGTGATCCTGACTCCCCCTGAATCTGCCCTTTATGGAGTCCTCACATTTATTACCACTAATGCAATTTTGGATATGTTCTAGCCCATAAACTGCTCCGCTATGCCTGAACCCTCCAGATGAACATTTAGAACCTTTATACTTTAACGTCGGGCAGCTGTTAGAAAGCAGAAGAGGAAAGTGAGCGAACAGTGACACATTTTTACTTCTTTCTACTGCGACATAATTTTGTATGACAGGGGGTAAGAAGGCGCAAAGCCGCCCGCCGCCGAAACGCGGAAGAATGGGGGACAGTATGTTTTAATACAGCGTCATCTTTCTTCATTTTTACACAGTGACAAGCGAGTGAAAGGAGAAGACGAAAGATTGTCGACGGGCTGCAATTTCATATTTCCAAGATTTACAAGTAGACCTCCCAAGTCCGTATCGCCTCGTCAAATACCCGATCTTGTATAGGTTTTAACGTAATCACCATTATTTACACTCCTGAGGTATTTCCCGTCTAAGTCCCCCTCAGTCCTAGTGAACTTAACCGTCAGGAGGTCTATCCAGAGTCCCCGTCTTGTCAATTCCCTTACAATGATCCGGAATCATCCGGCGGTAGGCCAAGAGGAAGACCCAGGAAATCTACCGGAG
>BLSH010347174.1:20046-31179 GCA_018402905.1 Glandirana rugosa | reverse complement strand
AACCGAAGAAAAATCTAAACCTATGCTCCAATGGGAACTAGAACTTAACCGCAACATCTCTATAAGAGACTGGCAGACTATGTTCAATAACCTCCGTAAGAGCTGCTGTTCCCCAGCTATCCGTGAATCCCCATTTAAATTAATGACCAGATGGTATATGTCCCCTTCAAGAATACATCAATATTACCCCAACTGTTCTCCTAACTGTTTTAGAGGCTGTTCAAACGAAGGAACTCTTTTACATATATTTTGGGACTGCAAATACTTAGTCCCAATATGGAAATCGGTCAATAAAATTGCAGACCAACTAATGATTGATGAAATTTCTCTTACCCCTCAAATATGCCTCTTGTTTGGGAAAATACCAAATGTTCCATCTCACACCAATAAACTACTACATACCCTTTGTAGCGCAGTAATCTGGATGGTCGCATGCAAGTGGCATACTCCTCATACCTCATGGCAACAGGTTTTATCAAGAATGTCTTCAATTAGACTTTCAGAATATATCTATTGTACCTTACAAGACCAATTTAACATATATAAACAAAAATGGTCTCCTTGGGATATAATATCTAAAGACTAACGGACCCTTATTTGTAAAGCGATATCTGACATCTTTGATACTTTATATTAATTGTATTCCTCTTTTTATTACATTGGATGTATATCTTGTAACTGTTCTATGTACCTTACCTTCCAATAAAGCATTTTGTAAATAAAAACAGCGACTCTTTCAAAAGTTGCTAGGTAAGCTTCCAAATTATCTGCAGGTAAAAGCTGGCACGCACCATTTTCTGTTCCACAAAGGACTTGTGGACTCCTTCTTTAACCCCACCAGGGCCTCGGCAAATTGGCGATTCATCTCTTGCTGGACTGAAACGGCCTGGCAATTCGCCTCCTGCTGCTGGCAATTTGCCTCCTGCTGCGTTGCAGTGGCCTGTACGACCTGTTGATGGGTTTTCTGTTGCTGGCGATTTGCCTCCTGTTGCTGGCGATTGTTCTCCTGGTGGCTTGCAGTGGCCTGCAGCAGGGCTTTTAACATGTCCTCCATCTTTCCACTTGTTTAGGAAGATGTCCGCTGAAAATCCACCACATGTGGAGGGTTAGCTCAATAAGGATCACCTTCCCTGGGAAAAAGGTAGTCCAAACAGCAGGTTTTTCTTAAAAGCTGCCAGTTTTATTTTAAAAGGTTGCAAAACTTCAGTGCAGCAGTTCTCTCAGGTTTCTTGGCTTCCTGAGTCCCAGGCCAGAGCAAACCTTTGCTCTACTCCTGCTTATTTATACCACCTGTTGGTGGACACAAGTGGACCACAAAATCTGGTCCGGGACCAACCCTGCCAAGGTGGTTGGTAACACTTGGACTGGATTTTGTCTTAGTTCACTGAAAATAAAACGTAGCATCCATCGATCACCTCGGCTTTCATAATGTCACAACATGCAGTAGCATTTATCAGGTTGACGATGCATGGTTTCATACACTCTTCAGGAGAGAGGAACACCAACACTATGGGGAGCTCATACTAGAATGCTCAACCCTCTCCACTTTGTCTATACAAAGTCACTTCCACAGCCAGCATATGGAAATTAGCACTTAGCCCTGTAGTAGAGAAAACTATACCTCTTCTTCTATGGATGCCCACGCTCACATTAGGCACCTTGGTATTTCTGAATAGGAGCTCCAACTCTTTAATCTGAGAGTTGACTACCATCTGATCAATCTCATATGTATCCTCTTTTGACACCGCAACAGTCATCCCTGACAGAGGAGTCCCCCCTCTGCGCAACACCAGAATATCACATGGGTGTTTAAAATACTTAGGTTGATGGTCCAAGACGGTAAAGTACTGTAAGAGCTCCTCACTGGAAACCCTGCACAAATTAACTGCTGGTGGTGAATAGGTACTTGACTGATGGATTGCCTTTATACATGCAGTGGCATTAATCAAGTTGACAATGCATGGCGTCATACACTTTACAGGGTAGAAGAATGCCAACACTCTACCCTCACGCTTGAAAAGCTCATTGTAGAATGCTCAACCCCTCTCCATTTTGTCTCAGTGAAGTAATTTCCAAAGCCAGCATAAGAAAAACCCGCACTCAGCCTTGTAGGAGAGAAAATTATACCTCTGCTTCCATGGTTGCACACGCTCATATTAGGCACTTTGGCAATTCTGAATAGGAGCTACAGCTCTTTAATCTGAGAATCAGTACATGTGACCAACCTCTGGTCAACCTTACATGTGTCCCCTATTGACACCATAACAGTCAACCTTAACAGAGGAGCCCCCTCTGGGCAACACCGAATCATGGGTTTGTTAGAAGTCTTTGGTGGGGACGATCCAAGGAGTTAAAGTACTGTGATTGCTCCTCCATGGAAATCCGTCACAAATTAGCAGCCTGTGGTGAACAGGTACCTGACTGATGGAATGTCTTTACACATGCAGTAGCAGTTATCAGGTTGACAATGCATGGTTTTATACACTCTCTAGGGGAGAGGAACACCAACACTCTACACTCGCGCTTGGGGAGCTCATACTAGAATGATCAACCTTCTACACATTGTCTATACGAGGTCACTTTCAAAGCCAGCATAAGAAAATCAGCACTCAGCCTTGTAGGAGAGAAAACTATAGCTCTGCTTAAATGGCTTCCCACACTCATATTAAGCACCTTGGCATTTCTGAATAGGAGCTACAGCAATTTTATAAGAGTTGGCACATGTGACCGCCCTCTGGTCAACCTCACGTGTCTTTTCTTGATGCCAAAATAGTCAACCCTAACAGAGGATTCCCATCTGGGTAACACCAGAATATCACATGGGCGTTTAAAAGATTCAGGTAGATGGTCTAAGGAGGTAAGGTACTGTAAGTGATGCTCAGGTTTTTAGTATGCTTTTAAATGTTTCAGACCACTAAAGAACATATAACATCTAGGTGAACTAATGATATTTTTCTCAGAAGCAGAACACAGTCAACCCTAACAGAAGAATTCCTTCTGGGCAGTACTGAATTTTGGGTGTTTAGAAGACTTAGGGTGGATGGTGTAAAAAAGTAAGGTATTATGAGTGCTCCTCATTGGAAATCCTTCACAAATTAACAGCAGGTATTGATTAGGTACTGATAAAACACCTTTACACATGTAGTAGCATTAATCAGGTTAACAATGCATGGTTTTATGCAAACTCCAGAGAAGAGGAACACCAACAATCTACCCTCTTACTTGGAGAACTCACCCTAGAATGCTCAACCCTCACCATTTTGTCTCAGCACTCAGCCTTGTAGGAGAGAAAACTACTCCTCTGCTTCCATGGTTGCCTACGCTCACGTTAGACACCTTGGCATTTCTGAATATAAGCTACAGCTCCTTGACCTTGAGTTGGGACATGTAACCACCATCTCTGGGCAACTCCAGAATATCACATGAGTGTTTAAAAGACTTAGGTAGATGTGCTAAGGAGGTATTGTACTGTAAGAGCTCCTCACCACAAAACCTTCACAAATTAACTGTTGGTGGTGAACAGGTATGTGACTGATAAAATGCCTTTACGCATGCAGTGGCATTAATCTAGTTGACAATGCATGGTGTCATACACTTTCCAGGGGAGAGGAATGCCAACACTCCACCCTCACTCTTGCAAAGCTGATCGTGGAATGCTGAACCCATCTCCATTTTGTCTCAATGAAGTCACTTCCAAAGCAAACATAAGAAAACTAGCACTCAGCCTTGTAGGAGAGAACGTGTGTCCTCACTTGAGACCACAACAGTCAACTCCAACAGAGGAGTCCCCTCTGGGCAATACCAGAATACCGCATGGGTGTGTAAAGACTTACACTTAGGTAGATGGTCTAAGGAGGTAAGGTACTATAAGAGCTCCTCACTGAAAATCCTTCACAGTCTAACCTGACTGATGAAATGCCTTTATACATGCAGTGGCATTAATCAAGTTGACAAGGCATAGCTTACTACACTCTCCAGAGGAAAGGAATGACAACACTCCACCCTCACGCTTGAAGAGCTCATCCTAGAATGCTCAACCCATCTCCACTTTGTCCCAACAAAGTCACTTCCAAAGCCAGCATAAGAAAATCATCATTCAGCCTTGCAGGAGAGAAAACTACATATCTGGTTTCATGGCTGTCCACACTCACAAAAAGTAGTTTGGAATTTCTGAAATTGAGCTCCAGCTCTTTGATCCCAGAGTTGGCACATGTAACCACCCTCTGGGCAACCTCGTGTGTCTCTTTGACACTTCAAAACCTTCTTGTGCCTTTATATACAGCCTCATGCTGCACAAATAAAAGGTTCCTACCAGGCCAGCCAGTTCTGCACACCCGTGAAGAGCTTCCACCGCCTTCACATTTTTCTTTTAATGTTGCTTTTAATTCGGTATTTCAGAAATGTTATTATGCTCAGTACTAAAGAGCCCTTAATAATTGATGTCAAACAGGGACTTAACTTGCTCTTTAAATGCAGGTTATGTCAATAGCAAAAAACACTAATCCACGGAACCCAAAAATCACCCAGAAAATATTCTGTATTGACATTTGAGTCTGTTATACGCATACCCATTAATTACTTGGAACCTGATAATCTGTATGTGTACTCAAGCACTCAGGCTGGGGTATTAACACAATAATAATCTGTACTGAAGTTGGTTTGCGTTTAACTAATGCACATTAATTAAAATGAATTGTACAGTCCATCCTAGGAAATTCTAATTAAAATTATCTCCATTAGGAGACCTGATTTCCAATTATCAGTTAATGGAACAAAGACGCTGGAGGTAGACCAATCAGAATATGTGACAAAGCTTTAATGAATGCAAATCATGCCAGCTCACGCCTTGGAAATGGCAGATGACAGATGTGGAAACAATACTCTTATACAAGATAAAGTTCCTATATTGGAAATAACTCATGATCCATGAAAATAAAACAAAAGCCTTGTCATAGATGACCTAATAATAGGTAGATTAAGAATCATGACAGACCAACAGAGAAGATAATATGTCCTTTTCCCCATAGACAGGCACATTTTTCATTGGTATATGACAGGAGGCAGGACACTCTACCAAGAGAACTGCCAAACTTGACAAAACTTCTTTGCATGAAAGGATAAAGGATGACAACTAGGGATTGAAAAGCTATAGCCAATAGCAGAAGCCAACAGGAGCAGGAGCCAAACAAAAGAAAAAAATTGGGCTTGTGAAAGGAAAAATCTGATGTTAGGATCAAGTAATAGTGGAGGTGTACTTCTTCTAGTGCTGTTTACAAAGACAAATTGAGGTAGGTATCAAAAGAATGAAGAACCAGGCATGGTACTATATTAAAGCCAAAGTCCCAGGAGAAAGCAAAGTCAAGCCAATAATATGAAGCAGATTGAGTAAAATAAAGGCGTGGCAGGTGACGTGGACAACCAAGTAAAAGCCATAAAGTACATTAGCAAAATATCCAAATGCAGAGGAAGACAATGAAGATAGTAAGACTATCTAGAAATAGTCATATGTTCTGGTGTTCCTCAAACAGAGGGTGTTGTGTTGCTATGGATATTTTTGGGTGCTTTTATAGCATAGTTTATAGTTAGGTTTTTAAGACAAGGTGCTGTTTTAGAAGCAAAAGCCTCCCCCATTAATATGCAAATGAACCAGTTGGACTAGTTTAAGTCAGGTTACAGGATATGATGTACATGAAGTATGGGGGAGGAGATTAGGACTTTTGAAACAGGCATGTGGGTAGACAAAATGGAGTTGTTTTGGAAGACAAAGGAGCAACACGTGTGCTGGCAGTTAGAGGACTTTGGACAAAGCAGTTGGACTCTGAACAAAGGACCATCAAAAATATTCCATCTCCAAGTTGAGTAGCTGTTTAGTATACTTATTGCATACATATTGTACATGCTTATTTGCTAGAAAGATAGTTTGTACATTATAGGCATATTTTGTTATACTTTGCATGCTATGAAGTGTGATTTGTGCAGTTGTATGTGCAGATTTTCTGTTTAGTTAAAGCATTAATACACTACAGAGGTCTAAGCTTCCTTGGCTTGTACTGCAAAGAACCTTTACCCTCCCTAGCGGTAATCCTGAGTGTGGCTCAGGGTTAATTTGCAGTACCAAAAGCGGTAACCCCGAGCCACACTCGGGATTACACTGTAACGTTTTTTAACTTGTCCCCGCGATCCCGCAATGTCCTCCTGCTGTGTCCTCCAGCGGATGCCAGTGTTCCGTCAGATTAGGCAAACTGTCATATCTTGTAAAGGAAGTGATGTTCCGTCACCGCCATCTTGCTACACCTCTCACTCGTCCACATTACTAATACAGTAAGAAGTGGACATCTTATTACACCCACCCGAATTCTGCTTTCCCCATTTATTTGTAACAATAAACTGAACGTATATAATAAAATAAAGTATTTAGAACTACATTACACTCTTTTGATGTTGAATTGTAAAAGCAGCAGCAAGCCTGCTGATGTGACAGCTTTGCTGATCTGACGGAACATCGCTGCTTTTACAATTCAACATTAAAACCTTCTGATGGATTTGAAAATACTGTATGTCCCTATATAAGCTCAGTTTACTGTTACAAATAAGTGTGAAATGCAAAAGTCCAGTGGGTGTAAAAATATGTCTGCTTGCCGCCTTCATACTGTATCCTTACTGCGGATGAGTGTGGGGTGTAGCGAGATGGCGGCGACGGAACTTCGCTTCCGTTACCAGATTTGACGGGTCGCCTAATATGGCGGAACACCGGCATCAGAATTGAGCCATAGTGATTTGTTTGTACAAATTTCTGTGTTGTTGGCTTGATTACATTATTGAATTAAATGTATTATTATATTGTTATTTTTTATAATTATTTATATTTTATTATATTATAATATATGATTTTGTGTTTCAAACTTTATCATACCCGGGATGTCTACTAGACTCTCGTTTGGACAGATTTAAGTGAGTTGCTCCTAAGAATTACAGGCCTAAAATATAAAACAACAAATTTCTATGCAAAACAATGTACCGCTTTGACAATCAGGGAGATTAATAGACACCAAGCAAAGCAATTGGGGGCTTGTCCAGGATTTGTGCTAAGGTTCTGAAGCAGACCTGTTTTCTGTGGTGTGTTCTGTTGCTTGTGCTGAGTAGAGATGCTGCATACACTGTTTAGGAAGAGTAAGGCTGCAGAAGTTTCTGGTGTCCAGGAGGTGAAGACGTGCACCCTGCCTACCTGGGCCAGAGACAGTCAGTGGATGTCTTTTGCAAAGAAGCTTGCTAGGTATGCTTCCATTTGAATGAAGCTTGGGGTGGTGGAGGTGGTGTTAGGTTTGCACTTCCTGCATGCTCTACATATTGAAACTGAAGATGCGGATGATTTCCTGATGTCGGCTGAATTGGAGTGAACTTTCATCTGAGCATTTCCTTATGACCAGGAGGACAAGGGACTTTCATTCTGTGGACGTTTCATTACACAGACTGCCAAGGACATTGCTAGCCCTGCTGAAATGAATGTTGCAGATTTCCAGGGACAAAAGTCTGATTGTCCAGAACATACAGGGGTCATAAGGGTATTTTTAAAATACAGGGCGGGGGGGGGGTTATTTTGCCCATTTGTTTTTCTTTGCATACTATGAATTGTGTTTTGTGCAGTTGTATGTGCAGCATTAATACACTACAGAGGTATAAGCTTCCTTGGCTTGTACCGCAAACTGTCTTGAATAGACAGGTGTGTATATGTAATAGCATGCACCTGTGGCACTAGAAATGTGTGATTTGTTTAGTTACAAATCGAAATTCGGATAAAATTTTTGTTATTCGTAGATGCGGATGTTTCCGAATTTCTGAATCAAAATAGTAACAAATTTCAAGGAATCCGAAATAAAATATGAGACTAAATAACGTAACAAAATAACAAATTCATCAAATTTGAGAATGAATTTGAAATGGAAACATAATGCATCATAAGCCTGATGTTATACAGACATAAAATATGGCAACTGGCAACTGAGAAGTTATAGCAAGGAACAGAAGCAAACAGAAGCAGAAGCCAGAGAAGTCACTGAAAAATTGGACTTGAGGAAAGTCCGATGTTAGGACCAAGTAATAGTGGAGGTGTACCTCTTCTGGCGCTGCTTTAAAAGACAAGTTGAGGTAGAAACCAGGAGAATGAAGAACCAGTTATGGTATCATATTAATGCCATAGTCTTAGGAAAAGGCCAATGAAAGGAAAACCGATGGAGTGTGATAAAGAAAGGAAGGAGTGGACAGAGACATGGACAACCAAGTCAAATCAGAGGTCATACATCAGCAATATATCCACAGCAGAAAAGGACAATAACCTCTTTTGCGTGTTTCACACGTAAAGGGTGGCCCATTGACATTAATGGACTGTCCTAAAATGCACCACACGGGAACATGCGAAAAAGCAAGCCCCCTCGACTCACCTGGTGTGAAAGAGCCTCTAATACAAATATGGTTGGCCAAATGTCTCTCCCCCCATTGTAGATGTTCTTCGGACACTGTCTCAACTCTCCCTGTTGCTTGACTCCAAGCAGCTGGTCAACAGAAAGGTGGGCCACAGCAAATGCAGTGCACCTGAAAGGGGTGCTCAAGCTGTGCAGTTGCAAAAGGATTATTTGAGAGGGGAATTGGACCTCCATACCCCACCTTATCTACGCCCCTCATAATACTTGAAGGAGATGAAAATCTCATGAAAAACCTCATGAAAAACCGTGGAACTTGAAGATGCAACTCATGGAAAACTTTGAGGGGGCTTGGACCCCCATATTCAGCCCCCTTATCTATGCCCCTATTGATACTTGAAGGTTATGACTCATGGAAAACTCTAAGGGGGAGGTTTGGATCCCCATACCCCCCCTTATTTAGGCCCCCATTGGTACTTGAAATAGAAACTTATGTAAAACTTTGAGGGGGGACTTGGACTCCCACATTCACCCCTCTTATGTACACTCCCATTGGAACTTGAAGGAGATGACTCATGGAAAACTTTGAGGGAGCTTGGACCCCAATATTCTGCCCCCTTATCGATGTCCCATATTGATACTTATAATGATCCCATAGGGATATTACTCAAGGAAAACTCTGAGGGGGGATTTGGACCCCCATATTTATGTCCCCATTGGAACTTGAGAGAGGCAGCTCATGGGAAACTTTGATTGGAGGCTTGGATCCCCATACTCCCCCTTATTTAGCCCCCCATTGGAACTTGAAATAGCAACTAATGGAAAACTTTAAAGGGCGATGTGGACATATTCACCCATCTTATTTACACCCCCATTGGAACTTGAAGGAGATGACGCATGGAAAACTTTGAGGGGGGCTTGGACCCCCATATTCCACCCCCTTATCTATGCCACTATTGATACTTGAAGGATATGACTCATGGAAAACTCTGAGGGGGGATTTAGACCCCCAGATTAATGCCCCAATTGGACCTTGAAAAAAGAAAGTTATGGCAAACTTTGATTGAGGGCTTGAACCCCCCATTTCCCCCCTTATTTAGCCCCCCCATTGGAACTTAAAAGATGCAACTCATGGAAAACTTTGAGGGGAGACTTGGACCCCCATATTTACCCCTCTTATTTACACCCCCATTGGCACTTGAAGGAGGCAACTCACTGGAAAACTTTGATTGGGGACTTGGACCACCATATCCCCCCCCCCCTTATTTATGCACTATTGATATTTGAAGGAGAAGACTCATGGAAAACTCTGAAGGGGATTTGGATTCCCATATGTACGCCCCCATTTGAGGTTGAGAGAGGCAACTCATGGGAAACTTTGAGGATGGACTTAAACCCTCATACCCACCCCCTTTTTTCAGCATTGGAACTTAAAGGAGACAACTCATGGAAAACTCTGAATGGGGATTTGGACCCCCATATTTAGGACCCCATTTGAACTTGAAAGAGGCAACTCATGGGAAACTTTGATTGGAGGCTTGGACCCCCATATCCCCTCCCTTATTTAGGCCTTCATATAAACGTAAAAGATGCAACTCATGTAAAATCATGGACTTGGACCCCCATTTTCACCTGTCTTATTTACGCCCCCATTGGAACTTGAAGGAGATGACTCGTGGAAAACTTTGAGGGGGACTTGGACCCCCAAATTCCCCCTTATCTACGCCTCTATTGATAGTTGAAGCAGATTACTCATGGAAAACTCTGATGGGGAATTTAGACCCCCATATTTACGCTACCACTGGAACTTGAAAGAGGCAACTCATGGAAAGCTTTGATTGGGGGCTTGGACCACCATATTCCCCTCTTTATTTTTGCCCCTATTGATACTTTAAGGAGAAGACTCTTAGAAAAAATGAAGGGAGGATTTTTGATCCCCACATTTACACCCCCATTGGAGTTTGAGAGAGGCGACTCATGGGAAACTTTCATTGCGGGCTTGGACCCCCATATCTCCCTCCTTATTTATGCCTCCATTGGAACCTGAAAGAGGCAAGTCATGCAAAACTTTGAGGGTGGCCTTGGACCCTCATATCTATCCCATTATTTACACCCCCATTGGAACTTGAAAGAGGCAACTCATGGAAAACTTTGAGGGAGGACTTAAACACCAAATCCATCCCCTTATTTACGCTCCCATTGGAACTTGAAGGAGACGACTCATGAAAACCTCT
Source organism: Glandirana rugosa (assembly GCA_018402905.1). Taxonomy (NCBI): domain Eukaryota; kingdom Metazoa; phylum Chordata; class Amphibia; order Anura; family Ranidae; genus Glandirana; species Glandirana rugosa. Next base: position 20,528 of record BLSH010347174.1, on the reverse strand, counting down.
GATGGGGATTTGGACCCCCATATTTACTCCTCAATTGAAACTTGAAAGAGGCAACTCATGGAAAACTTTGATTGGTGGCTTGTACCCCCACCCCCCCCCCCTTATTTAAGCCTTCAAAGTTAACTCCTCATTTATACCCCCAGGTTTAGGGGTAGTCTCCAAAAGTACTCAGCAGAGGAAGTTCAAGGTTACCCTCGCATTTATTCCCCTACCTAAACCACAAATTCAGGAGGGAGTTTCAAAAGGTACTCAACGGAGAAAGTTCAAGGTTACCCCCACATTTATTACCCTATCTATACTCCCAGGTTCCGGTGGGAGTTTCAAAACGTACTGAACGGAGAAAGTCCAAGGTTACCTCCGTATTTATTCCTCCCTCTATACCCCCAGGTTCGGGCGTTACTTTCAAAGGGTACTCAGCGGAGAGAGTTTGAGGTTACCCCCACATTTACACCCCTAGTTTTTAGGAGGGAAGTAAAAAAGAT
>BLSH010347173.1:278967-296418 GCA_018402905.1 Glandirana rugosa | reverse complement strand
CCAATGTCCATAGTTTGTAGTCGCTATAATGTTTGTGCAACCCAATCAATATACGCCGATTGTGATTTTTTTTTTACCAAAAATATGTAGAAGAATATATATCGGCCAAAACTGATAAATAAATTTGTTATTTTATTTTTTATTTTTGGATATTTATTATAGCAAAAAATTTTAAAAAATTTATTTTTTTTCAAAATCGTCGCTCTTTGTTTGTTTATAGCGCAAAAAATAAAAACCGCAGAGGTGATCAAATACCACCAAAAGAAAGCTCTATTTGTGGGGAAAAAGCTACGCCAATTTTGTTTGGGTACAATGCCGCACGACCGCGCAATTGTCATTCAAACAGTGACAGCGCTGAAAACTGAAAATTGGTCCGGGCAGGAGGGGGGTTTAAGTGCCCAGTAAGCAAGGGGTTAAATAAAATAGAAAATACATTTTTTTAAAAAAAAATTAAAGTGTCCCTGTCTGCCTGTGCTCACACACAAATGTGAACGAGCGCGGCAGTGTTGCACGCCTATGTAAACGGTGTTCGCACCACACATGTAAGACATCGCCCCAAATGTCAGAGCAAGAACAATAAATGTAGCACCAGACCTCCCATGTAACTCTAAACTGGTAACCTGTAGAGTTTTTTTAAAATGTCACCTATGGGGATTTTTAGGTACCATAGCAATATTAAATCATCACATGTTTGGCATCTATTTACTCGGTGTAACATCATCTTTTATATTTTACCAAAACAATTGAGTATTATATTGTGTTTTCCTGCATTAAGATTCATTAAAGCTTAATATTTCCCCAAAATGTATGTTTTAAAAATCGATTGACATAAAAATATGCAACACCAACCATTTTATTCTCTAGGGCCTCTGCTTAAAAAATATATAACGTTTAGGGGTTTTAAGTAATTTTTTTGAAAATGTTTTATGTTTTTTTACCTGTAGGAGAGGAATGTCAGAATTGGCCCGGACTGGACGTGGTTAATCGCTTGCCATCAAGGCCAATTCTGACACTTCTCTCCTACATGTAGAAATCTACTTTTTTTTTTGCTAGAAAATTCCTTGGAACCCCCAAACATTATATTACAGTATCTCACAAAAGTAAGTACACCCCCCACATTTTTGCAAATATTTTATTGTATCTTTTCCTGTGACAACACTGAAGAAATGACACTTTGCTACAAAGTAGTGAGTGTACAGCTTGTATAACAGTGTAAATTTACTGTCCCCTCAAAATAATTCAACACACAGCCTTTAATGTCTAAACCGCTGGCAACAAAAGTGAGTACACCCCTAAGTGAAAATGTCCAAATTGGGCCCAAAGTGTCAATGTTTTGTGTGGCCACCATTATTTTTCAGCACTGCCTTAACCCTCTTGAGCATGGAGTTCACCAGAGCTTCACAGGTTGCCCCTGGAGTCCTCTTCCCCTCCTCCATGATGACATCACAGAGCTGGTGGATGTTAGAGACCTTGTGCTCCTCCACCCTCCGCTTGAGGATGCCCCACAGATGCTCAATAGGGTTTAGGTCTGTAGACATGCTTGGCCAGTCCATCACCTTTACCCTCAGCTTCTTTAGCAAGGCAGTGGTCGTCTTGAATTAAAAAAAAAAAAACACCAAAGTTAGCCCAATTTTTTCCTACAATGTGAAAGATGATGTTACACTGAGTAAATAGATACCTAACATGTCACACTTTAAAATTGCGTCTGCCCGTGGAATGGCAGCAGACTACGGTGCCTAAAATTCTCCATAGGTGACTCTTTAACCAGTTCCACACTGCCTACCGCATATTTACGGCGTCAGTGTGGACGCTGGCTGCGAATCGCCGTAAAAAGACGGAGGAGTGTGCCGATGTCCGCCGGCGAGCCACGATGAGCGGCCACAGGCAAAGAACGGGGAACCGCCGATGTAAACACGGCGGTTCCCCGTTCTGACAGTGCAGGCATGGGAGATCTACTGATCCCTGTCACTGGGATCGGTTAGATCTCTCATGCTCATGTTAGCCCAACCCCCCCCACAGTTAGAACACCCAGGGAACACAGATAACCCCTAGCTCTCCCCCAGGTTAACCCCTTCACTGCCAATGACATTTACACAGTAATCAGTGGACATTTAAATTTCTGATCGCTGAATAAATGTCATTGGTCCCAAAAAAGTGTCAAAAATGTCCGACATATCCGCCGCAATATCGCAGTACCGCTAAAAATCGCAGATCGCCGCCATTACCAGTAAAAAATAAAAAAAATAAAAAAACCCCAGAAAAGAATTCTCATCATCCGTAAACGCGGCCATTTTTGCGCAAACCAATCAATAAACGCTGATTGCGATTTTTTTTATCACAAATATGAGGAGGAATATAAATCGGCCAAAACCGGTGAAAAAATATTTTTATATATTTTTTTGGGATTTGAATTTTAGCAAAAAGTAAGAAATGTGTGTTTTTTTGCAAAATGGTCGCTCTTCTTTAGTTTATAGCAGCGATCAGAAATGACGCAGAGGCGATCAAATACCACCAAAAGAAAGCTCTATTTGTGGGGAAAAAAGGACGCAAATTTTGTTTGGGTGCAACGTCGCACGACCGCGCAATTGTCAGTTAAAATGACGCAGTGCCGAATCGCAAAAAGGGCTCTGGTCCTAAACTGGGAAATTCTTCCGGAGGTGAAGTGGTTAAACACCTTTGCAGGCTACCAGCTTAGAGTTACCCAGGAGGTCTGGTGCTAGAATTATTGCTCTCGCTCTGACGTGCGTGACAATTCCTCACATGTGTGGTGCGATCGCCGTTTACATATGCGTGCGGGAGAAGCGTATACGTTCGCATTTGTTTAAGCATAAGCACGTTAGCACTGGGGTGCTTTAAATGTATTTTTTTATATTTTAAGATTTATTTTATACAATTTTTTTTTGATGAACTTTATTGCTATCACAATGGATGAACAATATCCCTTGTGACAGCATGGGCTGTGACAGGTCCTCTTTATGGAGAGATCTGGCGTCTGTTAGACCCCAAATCTCTTCTCAAGCCTCCCAAGCAGCCGATCAGACACAGGTCGGTCTGATTGGCCGATTTCCTGGTCAGTGGCAAAACCAGAAGTGACAACATAACTCGTCCCTCCAATTTTCCGCGGTTACAGAGAGAGGAGAATGGTGTCAGTTGCCTGTATAGGGCAGCCGCCGCCGTGGCACCCCCTCCTCTACCTGCAGAAGTGATCGAGTGTCTAATTAGTCATTGTGATCACCTCTGCCTGAAAGAGAATCGCCGGTGCCGGCATCATTCCGGTATAACCACTGAAACTGGAGGACATCCTCCTAGCAGGAACTGATTAAAGTATAACTATAGGGAAAAAGTTTTGTCTTTAGTTACACTTTAACGTCTTCATGCAAAACGCCGTATATAAACGGCGGTCAGGAGAAGTGGAATATCGGGGTATAGTCTGCAGCTACAGGCTATACCCCGGTACCATTTTTTAGAGCTGGCGGTCGACTATCCGGCTCTGGAGCCTCTCGCCTCTTGTCCCAGGCAGCAGGAGGAGACATTCCCTTCTGCCGCCGTCCGCCGCTCTTCCCAGCCCTCCCATCTCACTGGGAGACCGGAGCGTCCATCTGTCAGCTGTGTGGAGAACTAAGCTGGAGCCGGCTCCGATTGGGTGTCCTTCATGAAATTCCAGAAGCAACGTCACTTCCGGTTTACTCGGTGGCCAATGCCGCTGAATTTTTAAAAAAAATACAGTATTCAGAATCGCCGTTTTTTGGCGATCTTAATAATTTTAAGTGCAAAGGAGGGATGTTTACATTCCTTGTGACAGCAATAAAAGTGATCAGATTTTTTTTTTTTAAAGGAACATTGCTAAAAAAAATAAATAAAATAAAATAAATTCTTTTTTTTTTAAAGCGTCACAGTCCCCGCGAGCTCGCGCAGTAAAGAAAACACAAACATAAGTCGTGTCTGCATATGAAAACGGCGTTCAATTCACACCGTTAGAGCGAGAGCAATAATTCTAGCACTAGATCTCCTCTGTAACTCAAAACTGGTAACCTGTAAACATTTTTAAACGTCGCCGAGGGACATTTTTAAGGGCAAAGTTTGTCGCCATTCCACGAGCGGGGCGCAATTTTGAAAACTTACATGTTGGGTATCAATTTACTCGGTATAACATTATCTTTCACAATATAGAAAAAAATTGGGCTAACTTTACTGTTGTCCTATTTTTTTAACTCAAAATAGTGATTAATAGAGCTTATAAGACCGCTGCGTACATGCGGTGCAACAAAAAGTATTGCAACGACCGCCATTTTATTCTCTAGGGTGTTAGAAAAAAAAAAAGTATGTAATGTTTAGGGGTTCTAAGTAATTTTCTAGCAAAAAATACAGATTTTAACTTTAAAAATGTCTCCGGGGCTGAAGAGGAAGGGAATTGGAAACCTTCCTACCTGCACCTTATGTTATCCCCCTGCATAGGATGTACATTGATCATGTAGTTTCATGGGGTCATTAGTTGCCCTATGTACACGCCCTGTAGTAGAATATTTCTTTACATTCCAACGTCAGAAGTTTTAGTTTGTGTTTAAACACGCGGTGCGCCACTGCACGGGTTACTTTATGTTTTTTAGTCTTTTGGGTTTTCTCTATGGCTAATTTTACTTTTTCTAGCGGTTTGATGTTTTTCATAAACTTGTAAAAGCAAAAAGGACGAGGCTCTAGAAATTAAACTGCTTGAAATAAATGTGCTGTGTAAAGGCATCGGAATTCACTGAGAAAAGCAAAACCCCATGGTAATTACCACTTAATACTCATATAATGTGGGCAGTTGGTTAAAGTGGTAGTAAACCCGCCTATCATTTTCAGCCAAGGAAGCTGCCATCTTGGCCTCTGTTTAATCTACAACTGCCATGATGCTGCACATGTGATCAGCTATGACACCACCCATAGGATGGTTTGACAGTTTGGTTTAGAGCACAACCAATGGGAGTGTTACATCTGCGGCACGTGCCGGAAATGTGACTGGTTTTTAACCTGTTAAATGCATGGGTTTACTACCGCTTTAATAGGAGGTTAAAAGCAAACAGATATGACTATGACATGTATTCATTAATATTAAATACATATAATTGGAGTAATTGTTAATACAATTTAGTAGTGAAGAGAAAGCTGCTTGATTGCTCTTGCTTGTAGCGGAACCTTTTTTTTTTTTACCATAATACAGTGGGCAAAATAATTATTTGATCCCCTGCAGATTTTGTCCACTTACAAAGAAATGAAGGGTCTATAATTTTTTATCATAGGTGTATTTTATATGATAGAGACAGAATATCAACCAAAAATCCAGAAAAAAAACACATAAAACAAATTTTATAAATTGAGTTGCAGTTCATTGAGTAAAATAAGTATTTGATCCCCAAGCAAAGCGTGACTTAGTACTTGGTGTAGAAACCCTTGTTGGCAAGCACAGAGGTCAGATGTTTCTTGTAGTTGGTGACCAGGTTTGCAGACATCTCAGGAGGGATTTTGGTCCCCTCCTCTTTACAGATCTTCTCTAAATCCTTAAGGCTTCTTGGCTGTCCCTTGGCAACTCGAAGTTTCAGCTCCCTCCATACATTTTCTATAGGATTAAGGTCTGGAGACTGACTAGGCCACTCCATGACTTTAATGTGCTTCTTCTTGAGCCACTCCTTTGTTGACATGATGGTATGTTTTGGGTCATTGTAATGCTTGAAGACCCATCCATGACCCATCTTCAGTGTTCTGGCTGAGGGAAGAAGGATCTCATCCAAGATTGTACAAAACATGGCCCCTCCAATGCAGCAAAGTCGGCTGTACTTTTAGCAGAGAAACAGCCCCAAATCATAATGTTTCCACCTCCGTGCTTGACTGTAGGGATGGTGTTCTTAGAAACATAGTCAGCATTTTTCACCCTCCAAATACAGCGAGTTGAGTTGATGCCAAAGAGCTCAATTTTGCTCTCATCTGACCATGGCACTTTCACCTAATCCTTCTCTGAATCATTTAGATGTTCATTGGCATGACTGTACATGTGCCTTCTTGAGAAGAGGGACTGCATGGAGGAAGAAAAATGCTGACTATGACCCTAAGAACACCATTCCTACAGTCAAGCACGGAGGTGGAAACATTATACTTTGGGGCTTTATTTCTCTGCTAAAGGTACAGGCTGACTTTGCTGCATTGAGGGGCCAATGGGCAGGGCCATGTATTGTAAAATCTTGGATGAGAACCTCCTTCCCTCAGCCAGAACATTGAAAATGGGTCATGGTTTGGTCTTTCAGCATGACAATAACCCAAAACACACTGCCAAGGCAACAAAGGAGTGGCTCAAGAAGAAGCACATTAAGGTCAGTCAGTCTCCAGACTTTAATCCTATAGACAATGTATAGAGGGAGCTGAAACTTCAAGTTGCCAAGTGACAGCCAATAAATCTTAAGGATTTAGAGAAGATCTGTAAAGAAGAGTGGACCAAAATCCCTCCTGAGATGTCTGCAAACCTGGTCACCAACTACAAGAAACGTCTGACCTCTGTGATTGCCAACAAGGGTTTCTCCACCAAGTACTAAGTCAGGTTTTGCTTGGGGGTCAAATACTTATTTTACTCACTGAACTACAACTTAATTTATAACATTTGTATTATGTGTTTTTTTCTGGATTTTTGGTTGATATTCTGTCTCTATCATATAAAATACACCTATGATAAAAATGATAGACCCTCCATTTCTTTGCAAGTGGGCAAACTTACAAAATCTGCAGAGAATCAAATAATTATTTTCCCCACTGCATGTTTATTGAAAATTTTTCAAAATACAAAAAAAAAAAGAAAAGAAAAATAATGACCATAATGTCAACAGGTATATAACACATAGAGGGAATATTACCCTTACCAGCCGAACCGTCCAGGATCAGCTTAAGGCACATAGGTGCAAAAGGAAAACCATATCAAAACCACAAAAAAAAAAGAAATAAAAAAAAACAAGAATTTTGACCATGCCGAGTATCCTCCTGGTTACATTCCAGAGGACATACACGTGGAAATAACTATAAGATCTACAGGGTAACAGGCATAAAAGTAGCAGAGCCTTTTGTGACTAGTTCAATACCCCAAAACAGGCTTAAAATAAATATATGTATTTTTTTAAATGCTAACATAAAAATAATTTTCATAGAAATAAATTGTGATAAAGCTAGCTAGTTAGGTCATAATAATAAATGGTTAATTGGGGTATCATTTAAAGAGTAACTCCACTTTTGTTGTGAAAAAAAAACATTCCCCTCTGGGTGATGTCTGTACATTGCAAGGATTATAAGAAACTTTGTTGCAGATTCTTACCTTTTGTTATTCTGAAGAAAATCCCTGTGTGTTTGTCTATGCCCATGTGGGAAAGTGAATCTAATGGGAGTGTTTTCATAATTATCAACCAGCTGTGCACCTGCAGGGCACTAATGATGAAAGCTGCTGGGCCTGCATCCCTTTAGACGTGTTCTTATTGGGAGTATCTCACCAAAAATGACATTTTTGTTGCAGGGCATGCCTGAAATCTGACTTGTACCTGAGAGCCATTTTACACAGGTTTACAGGTCGCCTGACAAGTCGCACTCCCTGCATTGCAATGGAGTCGTTCTAACAAAAAGACTCAAGTCGCTCCGACTTAGAAAAAGGTTCCTGTACTACTTTGGGGGTGACTTTATGGGGTGACCGACTCTTAGTGCAGACTTCTGGGAAAACTGCTGAACCAATCACACAAGCGGGAAATTATGTTTCTGGGGAGTGGTCAGTACACATTCTATGTACAGAACAACTCCAGGTTGCCATAATTCACTGCATTTTCTCAAAATTACAGAGCAGCAGATTGGAAAGTAAAGGTAATTTTTAATAACATTCAATTACAATATGACGTGTGTCACAATTTTATACGCTATATTATTTTTTCTGTATTTGCTATTTTTTTCCCAACGAAAGTGGAGTTACCCTTTAACCGCGTCCCGACCGGCTCGCGTACATTTACTGCTGCAGTGTGGCTCTGTAGCGCGAATCGCCGTCTTTAAACAGCGCCCGCCGCACTCTGCAGCATTGTGGCCGCGGCTCGGGCGGACTCCATCTCCGCTGGCGAGCTGCGATTGCTTGACAGAGTAGAAAAACGGGGAACCGCCGATGTAAACACGGCGATTCCCCCACTCTGTCAGGCGGCATCTAAGAGATCTACTGATCCCTGTCACTGGGATCAGTTAGATCTCTTATGCCCCTGGCAGCCCAGCCCCCTCACAGTTAGAACACGCCCAGGGAACACAGTTACCCCCTTCACTGCCTTCTGCAGGATAACCCCTTCCCTGCCAATGACATTTATACAGTAATCAGTGGATATTTAAATTTCTGATCGCTGTATAAATGTCATTGGTCCCAAAAAAGTGTCAAAAATGTCTGACATGTCCGCCGCAATATCAAAGTCCCGTTAAAAATCACAGATCGCCGCCATGATTAATAATAAAAAAATAAAAAATTGCAAAAACGCCGTAAATTAATTCTCATGGTTAGTAAACGCGGCAATTTTTGTGCAAACCAATCAATAAACGCCGATTGCGATTTTTTTTTTTACCAAAAATATGAGGAAGAATATAAATCGGCCAAAACCGATGAATACATTTGTTTTTTTATATATTTTTTTTGGATTTGTATTTTAGCAAAACGTAACAAATATTGTTTTTTTTTTTTGCAAAACTGTCTCTCTTTTTTTGTTTATAGCGGCGATCAGAAATGACGCAGAGGGGATCAAATACCACCAAAAGAAAGCTCTATTTGTGGGGGAAAAAGGACGCAAATTTTGTTTGGGTACAACGACGCACGACCGCGCAATTGTCATTTAAAGCGACGCAGTGCCGAATCGCAAAAAGTGCTCTGGTCCTAACGTGGGAAATCATGCAGGCTGGGACCTTTATTAAAAAAAATAAAAGGTATATAATTTAGGTATTCTTATCATAAAAGGGTTACAGGCTTAAAAAATGGAAAACAAAAATTAAGGTCCAACATTAGACAAAACATGTTATTTTTACTATTGGTTAGAAGGAAAAATGCTAAAAAAAAAAATACAACTTATTGTCTCAGTGAAACACTTTCACTAGGACTGGAAGTTTTTATAAAATTTGGGCATTGAAAAAAAAAGAAAATAAAAATATACATTTTGCATATTTGTCAGCCTATAATTAAAAAAAAAACAAAAAAAAAAAACAGTGTTTATTAAAGCAGTGTACCAAATAAAAGCCTAATATGTCCGTTACAAATAATTTAGGTATGCATATTAGCCATATTGTCAGGTGACCTGTGCTAATGCAGTAATTTTGGCGAGAGCATTTAGGTATCAGCGACCTTTAATCATGAATGGGTAAAGTAAAGCGAGCGGGCACACAGTAATAGGTACAGGAGTGCGCAGCAAGGGCTCTGATCCAGAATTTGCCCTCCTAAACCTCACTACTAACTCAGCAGCACATTTCTCTAGATTTGCGGTGTCCATTCTGTAATTTTTTTTTTTTGTGGTGTAGAAATACTTTCAGACAGTATTGTTGTCTGGTTTTTATGCTGAATAAGAGCTGGCCATGCAGCAGTTACGCAGTTAACCCAAATCTGCAGCCCCAGCACTTGGAGACCTGCCCTGCGGATAATAGAAAATAGCCAGAATGCATCATATATCTATATGGCAGAAGTCAAATAGATTTAGGATTATAACCCTCTTCAGTTATGAATCGCCTGTGCACACAAGCTTTAACTCTGTCTGCTCAACTGCAAACTTTACCATCACCAATAAAAATACATATATACTCAGTATCACCACATTGTACAGGGTACAAAGCTGGCTATACAGCTGCTGATGGCGGCTGTCACCTACAATGTGTGCACTGGGCTGGGTTCTCCACCAGCAAGGATTGCAGATTCTCATCCGTGGTCACCAATGAGAATAGCCCTAAGGCTGGATTCACACGTTTGTCGATCCTTCGCATTGTTATGTTATGCAGCCCATTCATTGTTATCAGATTACAAATTAGAAACATATATGGCTTAAAGTCTCATAGCTGGGGCCTAGGACCATGGGATAGCTTTGCATTAAAGTGTCACAGCTGGGGACCATTGGATAGCTCTAGATTACTTTAAAGTCTCGTAGCTGGAGACCATGGGATAGCTCTAGATTATTTTAAAATCTCGTAGCTGGGGACCATGGGATAGCTCTAGATTATTTTAAAGCTGGGGGCCATGGGATAGCTGTAGATTAATTTAAAGCTGGGGACCATGGGATAGCTCTAGATTAGTTTAAAGCTGGGGACCATGGGATAGCTCTAGATTAGTTTAAAGCCTCGTAGCTGGAGACCATGAGATAGCTCTAGATTAGTTTAAAGCCTCGAAGCTGGAGACCATGAGATAGCTCTAGATTAGTTTAAAGTCTCGTAGCTGGAGACCATGGGATTGGTCTAGATTTGTTTAAAGTCTTATAGCTGGGGAACATGGGTTAGGTCTAGATTAGTTTAAAGCTGGGGACCATGGGATAGCTCTAGATTAGTTTAAAGCTGGGGACCATGGGATAGCTCTAGATTAGTTTAAAGTCTCGTAGCTTGGAGACCATGAAATAGCTTTAGGAACAGTTAAAAACCTCGCAACCATGAGGCAAATCTCTCTGGGCAGCAGAAAAAAGCTGGATAGGAAGAACGGTAGAGGCGGCTCCATACAGAGAAATCTATCCATTTTCCTCCTGCAGCCTCTGAAAGCCACTTCTCCTCCTCCCCCTCCCACAGGCATTCGGTGGCTGCAGGCATACAGGGGGGGGCCGGGTTGCAATTGTGACCCTTTTAGGTACGCCCCTGCTAGCTCGTGCGGTTGCGGTGTGGTCGGCCAGCATTTTGAGGGTTAAAGAAGGCAGTGAGGAGGTGACACAACACCTCCTCACTGCCTGTCAAATGCTTTCTGAAAAGCAATCCACCATAGATCACTTTTCAGAGGGGCAATAATAGTTGCACAAATTACATTTCCATGTCCGAGGACACTTTCTTGGGACTCTTTCAGGCAGACGGCCCAGGAGAGAGAAAAAACTTGCGGCTGCCCCTCACACAACACCCCCCCCCCCCCAACCTCCCACCTGAACTATCACAATACAGCCAGACAGGGCTAAACCCGTGCCAATGCAATGCAGCATTTTTAACTCGGGTTGCAGGGTTTGACAAGCGGCAACACAGGTCAAACTCGCCCATTGAGCTTAATAGGGCTGCACCAAAACTGCATGCAATGCTTTTTTTTAGTATGATTATGCAACAAAATTAATTTTTTTAAAGTGCATGCAGTGATTGAATAAATGGGTTAAATCTGGTTTTCTTGTGAAAATGATCAATAACATTTGAACTGCTTTCATAAGTATTCCTCTAAACAAGTTATAGTGCAACCAATTACGGTACTTTCAGAAGTCACGCAATGTGGTAAATGGAGCTGCTCACCTGTGTGCAATTAAATATTACAATTTTCTCAAAATAAATGCACTTATTTCTGGAAGGCTTCACAGTGTGACAGAGAACATATCTGAACAGCATCATGAAGACCAAGGAGCTATGAAAACAAGGATAACGTTCTGGAGAAGCTCCAGACAGTGTTGGGTTACAACAAAACTGCCAAAACTTTGAACAAACCTAGAGTACTGTTAAATCCTGTACTAGAAAAGTGAGAGCTTATGGCACAACCATGACTCTGAGAAGGCAATCCACCAAAACTCAAGCGTCTCCAAAGCCATCTCCATTGATGTCTTTGAAAACACTCGCTTAAAGCACCTTCAGCTTTTGAGAGGCTTTTATTCAGAGGTAGCTTTGCTTTGTTTTGGAGGTATTGCAGATATGAGATATCCCAGGATTCACTGGTAAACCAACAAGCGGATTGGAAAGACATCATCAGCAGTCACTTCCGGTTCACGTGGATATATTCTGGGAACAACTAGTAGATGGCACACGTGGTGTGCAACATGGAAACGCTATAGCGGAAGGTGAACAGGACTGGAGAGAAAGGACTGAGCAGCAGAGGATCAGAAGAGCTGGGCAACCAGAGCAGGAGAAACTAGCAGATGTCACACGTGGTGCACAGCATGGTAGCAGAATAGCAGGAGTTGAGCGGGGACTGGAAAGAGGAGAATCAGCAGAGCTGGGGGTTACTACTGAGTGGGAGATCAGCAGAGCTGGGGGTTACTACTGAGCAAGGGATCAACAGAGCTGGGGGTTACTACTGAGCAAGGGATCAACAGAGCTGGGGGTTACTACTGAGCAAGGGATCAACAGAGCTGGGGGTTACTACTGAGCAAGGGATCAACAGAGCTGGGGGTTACTACTGAGTGAGGGATCAACAGAGCTGGGGGTTACTATTGAGCAAGGGATCAACAGAGCTGGGGGTTACTACTGAGCAAGGGATCAACAGAGCTGGGGGTTACTACTGAGCAAGGAATCAACAGAGCTGGGGGTTACTACTGAGCAAGGAATCAACAGAGATGGGGGTTACTACTGAGCAAGGGATCAGCAAAGCTGGGGGCACTACTGAGTGAGGCATCAGCAGAGCTAAGGGTATTACTGAACAGGCAATCTGCTGAATAAGGGTAATCAGCTGAGGATCTGCTGAAGATGAATACTAATGGGCTGGGGATCTGCTGAATGGGGTACTACTAATGAGCAGGGGTATAAAACCAACACAGAGCATTTGTCAAGTGTCCTTTAAAGTGTTACTAAACCCAGTAATATGAAAATAGTTCATGACCGCCCCCCATCGTAGTACCTACAGCTTTATAAATCTTCTTTTTGCATTAAAATACTGCCACTATATACCTTTTTGACTGATCTGCATACCATGGTCATGTGATAAACTGCAAGATCTGTCCAGTGCTGAGTGTTCAGGTAGGAGGAGATTTCCACTATAGTCTGTGTCCTCATGCTGTTATGGGAGGTGGATCATCCACGAATCAAGATGTGACATCCCACCCACTGTGTTTTTTTTAGCTACTGTGCATGGAGGAGGAGGGAGGGATTGGGCTGTCATTTAGGATCTGTATACACACCCACATGTGTGATGTCAATATCATGTGACCTGGCTAGCTCAAACAGGAAATATTCTCTCCAGCAATAGAGACCAAACTGAGCATATGCAGCTTTAGTACTCTGACTGTGTATTATCTGACCTTGCCAAGAGAGACCCTGCAGGAGGGGGAGGATCTTTGCATATTCTGCATATACAGACAGATTTTACTGTTGTGGGATTAGTAACACTTTAAGCTTCTAAAAAGCATCACAGAAGCATCACAAACATATCAAAAAAGCATGTTGAAGCGGTAGGCACTTTAATGTCTGTTAAAGTTGAAGCAAGTGTAAATGAGCCCCTAAGGAAGCTGCAGAGATTTACAGCTGAGATGGAAAACATGTCCATTGGACAACTCCTGTATAACCCAGATAAAGCGAGGCTTTATGGAAGAGTCTCTAAAAGAAATCCATTACTAAAAACATATTAGATTCCATTTGGAGGGCATGTAGGGCAATGTTTCTCAACTCCAGTCCTCAAGTACCCCCAACAGGTCATGTTTTCATACCTTAAATTATTTTGCGCAGGTGATTTTATCGGTTTCACTGCCTTAGTAATTACCACAGCCGTTTCATCTGAGGGAAATCCAGAAAACATGACCTGCTGGGGATACTTGGGGACTGGAGCTGAGAAACATTGATGTAGGGGACATCTAACATGGAAAAAAATAGTTTCCCTAATAAGACCAAATCTGATCTTTTTTTTGCCCTATTGCAAAATGCCCCCGCACACATAAAACTGAACTCCAGGTTTTTGTTGCATAGTTTCATTGGTCCAGCATGGACCAATTTTATATATACCCATGTATATATATATATATATATATATATATATATATTGGCAGAGTGAGCCTGTGCCACTGGTTAAAATGGCGGTCTTGGCCAGGTTTTCTGGGAAGCAAGTACCCTAAAGATGCCGGTGTGTGGTGCATTCATCTTAGAGCCAGGATTAGAGCTCAGGGCCCCATGAAGGGAGCCATGAGAGGTGCTGGTTTGCACCATACTGTCCAGGTCAGGACAGACCAAGGCCCGAGCCTGAGAGAGAGTCCAGGATGGATAGAGCAGCTAGTGAGCTGCATGGAAAGACGCAGAGCTGAAGTACACCGTCTGGGCACAAACACTGGGACATGTTTGATGTCCAGGAGGACCAATGCAGTACCACTCCTAATAAAGCTCCAAAAGGTTGAATGGTATGTTTGTTGCAGAGTAGAAAGTGTTAAGTTCCAGCGCTCAAGCGACCATGTGGAAAAAAAGGGTAGATGGACTGATGTATGCTGCCCTCCTCGGACGGGGATATCCGAAAAGTACTGGAAAAACAAGAAAAAAAGAGGAAGACAAGAAAAAAAGGAAGGCGCACGCACCTAGTGCATTAAAAAAAAAAAAAAAAAGTCCAAGGTAGCAAGGCTCTGAGGAAGGGGGTGCGCCCCCGAAACGCGTCAGCTTTTATCCTGCCTTGTGCTTTGATTTTATCACGTCCTGTCTTCTTACATTTTGTGAGTACCCTCTTTTATTAATTTTTGAATAAATCCATTTTTTGGTAATGCACTGGGTGCGTGCGCCTTCCTTTCTTGTTTTTCCAGTATGTTTGTTGCATTGATGGTGGGAACCCCCTGCGTGGGAAGACATACCTGTGAGAATTTTTTTGACATTTCTTTAAGTAAAAATGGGCAGGAAAGCCCTGAAAATTATATTTGGTGTGGAGTACACTCACTGTTGGCACTACCATTGAGCTAAGAACCCCCAACGTGTCACAGTATATATCTGGGCACTTGGGGGCTGGTTGGCTCTAATGGTATAAGAGTTCTCAAGTGAGTTCACGTCAGTCAGCACTTCACTTTTAGGGCATGGCAGCCCATTTTTATTAAAAGGAAAACAGAAAGTCCATATAACATAAGGTTTCCCACACAGGGGTTCTTCTCCGGCAAAATACAAATGAAAATGCTAGCCCACCTGGCTACTCTTCAGCAGCACTGCTGCTATAGGTACTAGTCCCTCAGACCACCAGCTCTTCCATGCGTACAGCTTTGAGCTTCTTGGACACATAAAGCCTTGAGCTCCTTAATGCACACAGCGACTATCTCTGCACAGAGATTCATATTCTGTCTCTCTCATTTCATGATATGTAGTCCAGCCTGCCCATGCCGCCCTGACGCAGTAAATTTACTGTGGCTGGGCGGCAAGCAGTTAAATAATGTTCTTGCTTTATTTGTAAGCCATCTACATACCACCCAAAGCCAGGCCAGGCTCCCAGAGATGGCATCACCCTGCCCTGCAAAAGCTTCGGTGATGAGCATGGTCTTCCGGGTCCTGTGTTTCCATTCACAGAATGACTTGTATTTTTTCAATGAATACGAAAAGTTCTTTGATTGGATGAGGTGGAGAGGTGGGGTAGTGATGTCATGATTTCCAGCTCGTCCAATCGGAGAAAGTCTTGTGTTGATTAGAAAAAAATTGCAAGGCGTTCTGTAAATGGCGGCTGTGCTGAGCAAGCGCCCCCCTGTGTTCACAATGCAGAAGGGAAGCCACTCAGCACATGACCCCAGATGATCACTGCAATCTCTGTAGTAGTGCCAACTACTACAGTGGCTCTCTGCTTCAGCCTTTCTCAACCCTTTCAACACAGAGGAACCCTTGAAATACTCTTTTCGGTATCAGGGAATCTCTGCTAAAAGTGACTATATCTACAACTCATAATACATGAGTGTGATGGTCAGTGGGGAGAATGTTCCTTGCACTTGTGTTCATTGGGAAGAATTACTCCCTTACAGCTAAAAAGATCAATGGTGTCAGTGGGAACTTATATGAGAGGTAGAACTTGGTCATTGCTTAAGGAGCCCCTAGCAACCTCTGGTAGAACCCTCAAGGAACCCCTAGGAACCTCTGGAGGAACCCTCAAGGAACCACTAACAACCTCTGGAGGAGCCCTCAAGGAACTCCTAGCAACCTCTGGAGGAACCCTCAAGGAACTCCTAGCAACCTCTGGAGGAACCCTCAAGGAACTCCTAGCAACCTCTGGAGGAACCCTCAAGGAACTCCTAGCAGCCTCTGGAGGAACCCTCAAGGAACTCCTAGCAACCTCTGGAGGAACCCTCAAAGAACTCCTAGCAACCTCTGGAGGAACCCTCAAGGAACTCCTAGCAACCTCTGGAGGAACCCTCAAGGAACTCCTAGCAACCTCTGGAGGAACCCTCAAGGAACTCCTAGCAACCTCTGGAGGAACCCTCTAGGAACTCCTAGCAACCTCTGGAGGAACACTATAGTTCCATGGAACCCTGGTTGAGAAACCCTGATCTGCTTCCACAGTGGTCCAACAGGTATGGAATAGGCATACTTATATTGGTCCAAGCTGGTTACATTGCATGTAAGTACAGAATAAAAACCCAACCTGGAGTTCAGCTTTAAAAAAAAAAAAAAAAAAGTATACCAACATATCTTTATTCCAAGGGTCTATTTGCTGATGCCATGACATCATGGGTCCTTTTCCTTCTCCAGTGGTGGGTGGTCCTGGTAATGGTGCGTGAAGTAGTACTTTGATCCCAGTCTGAGTAGATGATGTGCCCGGGGGGTGAGTCCAGGACGTGGGTTGAATGACAGTGGTAGTCATTCATCCCAGTAGACATCTAGTGGCAGGGAAGACATCTGCAGGAGACCGCTCCAGATAGCAGATGAGAACTGCAGCAATAGCAGCTTTTTATTTTATCATTTAATAGAATATAAATTTTTTGGTGGAGTTCTGCTTTAAGTTCTCCTATCATCTGCGTTGGCTTCACATCCTCAGTGTTATCTGGCACTCGCCAGTCAATTTGCATTGCAGGAAATTAAAATGACATCACATCTCGCAGTGGCGTGGAGAAAGCTCTGTATCTCTGCTGCGGGAATGACTCTGTCCTCTATCGCACGCATTGATTGCATAAAACGACGCCTGCACTGTCAAGTGTGGAGTAATGGAGTTTTTTTTAATGTGTCATCTGGAACCTCCGTGCCTTTGCGGCAGAGATCGAGGAGTTTGTTCATTTCGGGTGAAGGGATGTTTGGCAACGACAGCGTCCAAGGTCTACTGTGTAATTTTTTTTGAGGTAATGAGGTGTGAACTGTCACGTCCGCAGCAAAATACGTTAGTTACGCACGCTATCTCCTGTCTCAGTAAGGGCGTCGTCTCTATGTCTCGAAAGAGGTGCGGTGACGCTCTACACTACAGTAAAATTAAAGGACGTTACGTTTAACTGACCGCTCACGGTCTATTGTGACTCCTACACTTCGGTTGCGTCTACTATCCTCTTGAATTTCGTCTTGAGGTGGTTTTTTAAATATAAGATAATTTACTATTTTATTTTTCGACGATAACGACGTCAAGAGTAGACGATAGACCTCGCC
>BLSH010347173.1:226267-241710 GCA_018402905.1 Glandirana rugosa | reverse complement strand
AGGGAGCAGCGGCCTCGCAGTAATTAGTGGCCGAATGTTTAAAATGACAGTGGCTATGTTTACATCAAGGCAGAAACCGGGAGAGGACAGGACGCTCCAGAGGAGTAATAAAGTAAGGGGATAGATCGACACGGAGTAAGGCCTCGCTAAATATCTCGCGTCTAAGTGTGGTGAGAAATATGACTCCTCGCGTAGTAAATTTCCCCTTTCGAGGATTTTTTCTGTAAACAAAAATGGGGAACAGATGGTTCCACGTGATATAACAGTTTTCATAACCCTGTGGACGGAAATGTCCGTGTACTTGAAATTACCGTGGGGTCAGACTTGTGGACAGCCTTCCCAGAAGAGTTGAAGCTGTTATAGCTGCAAAGGGTGGGCCAACTCAATATTGAACCCTACAGACTAAGACTGGGGTGCCATTAAAGTTCATGTGCCTGTAAAGGCAGGTGTCCCAATACTTTTGACAATATAGTGCACCTTGGTAGACAAGGGGTAAAAACAAATGTCTTTTTTAGGAGCTTTCCCCTTTAAATGATGCGCTCCTCAGTATAAAGAGTGGTGTGAATCTGCGCTCTATAAATCGCTCCGGAATGAGGCACAGCTAGATAGGGGAATGAAATAATGAGGAGACCTCGCAGGACAGGAGAGGGCCAAAGACGGAACTACATTTGTATCGGTGACAGTAAAATTTGTAAGCCGGTGATTAATGACGCTCCGGCGACGAGGGAATTCATTGCCGCTTACATTTCCTCTGTAAATGATTGAAAAGCAAATGAGTCGAGCTGTGCAATAAAAATGTGATTTTCAAGTAAGGAGCGTCAATATTTATGCTGCGTCCAATCCTCCTGACTCCGGCGCTCCCCTGCGACCTCCTGTCTACAGCACTCCGAATATACTGAGACAGCAAGACCGGGATTGCTTGCCTTGGAGTAATTGAAGAGTAAGAGCCAGATCTGCGTACGGTAACCCCTTCCTGACTTGGCGGCAATCTCTGCCGTCGTTTTCAGAGTGATTACCGTCTAAAGGCTTTTTCTTTATTAGACGTGTATCAAGTTTGATGATGTAGCAGTCTATCTTTCTCTGCCATCTGATTGTACAATTTTGTTCTTTTTCAAATGCCGCTTTATGCATTGGCATACCTCCTTAGACCCACCTTTGGCCACTTGCCGACTTGGCACCATCCACAAGCAGCATAACTCTTCAATAAAACACAGAAGTTGAAGCCAACCCAGTTTTTCGTCAGCTAATAGCAGTACAGAGGATGTGCTTCCAGTCTTTTATTATTATATTTTTATTATACAGGATTTTTATAATGCTAACAGTTTATGCAGCACTTTACAACTTGAGGGTAGACAGTACAAATACAATACACTTAAATACAGTAGGAGCAAGAGGGCCTTGCTCGTTAGAGCTTACAATCTTTTGGGCCACATTCACACTTGTGCGACTTGTCATGCCCTCACTTGAAGTCACACAATTTCAAAGTTGCATGTCAGTGCGACTTGGAAGATATCTGTGCGACTTCATGCATAGAAGTCTATGCAAGTGGCACCAAAACTTTTGTAGCACCCTCTAGGTGGCATACCTCCAACTATCCCTGGTTTCGAGGGACTGTCCCCAATTTGGAGCAAAGTCCCCCTGCCCCTCTTTCCTCCTCATTTGTCCTTCATGTTGATCTGATCTATATAGTTTTATATAAAATGCACTTTTTATTCTTCAAAAAGGTGCTAAATCTTTCATCTCTAGATTGCTGCATTTGTAAACTAAGCTGACCAGATTTTTAAAAAGAAATCCGGGGACATATTTTTTTTTTACTAGTAATAGTGACAATCAGCGACTTATAGCGGGACTGCGATATTGCAGCGGACAAATCGGACACCAAGTGACACTTTTGACACTTTGTGGGAACCAGTGACACTAATACAGTGATCAGTTTAAAAAATATGCACTGTCACTGTACTAATGACACTGGATGGGAAGGGGTTATCATCAGGGGCGATGAAAGGGTTAAATGTGTGCCTAACCAGTGTTTTCTCACTGTGGGGGAGGAGCTTTTACTAAGGGAAGGCATAGAGCCCTGTCCCTGCTTTGCAAGAACACAGGATCAATGTCTTCCATACTGACAAAACGGTGATCTGCTTTATTTACACAGGAAGACCGCTGTTCAGCCTGTGTACTGAACGATTGGCGGGTACCGACAGACATCGAGTCCACCAGACCGGCTGATCGGCTCTGATACCCAGAAATGCAGGATCACATATACTGTATATACATGATCCTGCACAGTGCAACCACCCTAAGATCATCAGCATTATAATACTCACGGGCAGCAGGCACTCTATCATGGCTCTGTGCGTTATGATGCCATCCATAATGCCAGAGAGACAGACACAGTGCAATGTATTCACAGACACCACCAAAGCACACCGGTGTTGAAGCCTTGAAGGCACTGGCAGCCCCACAATTGGATCCGCTTCCCCTCTGCTCCTGCTGCTGGACACTGCCAGCTGAGCTCAGCGGCCTCTGTTCAAATCCAATCCGAGGACAAAACCGCGGACAGACTTGGTCCGGGGACAGTCCCCTCAATTCGGGGACTGTCCCCTAAAACCGGGGACGTCTGGTCACCCTATTGTAAACTTCAAAAGCCAATATAAAGGAATAGTAGTGGTAAAAATAAAATAACGAATCAGGGGGCGTGGCAGTGGGTGTGTCCTACACCTACATACATTTGCTAATAGGTGTCCCTCATTCCCATCTCAAAAAGTTGGGAGGTATGAAGTAGTGAGGTGCTAGAGTGAGGTTTTTCTCTGGCAGTGTAGGTAAATTTAGGCAGGCCTAGCTGGTTTCTAGGCCTATTTGTTTTCATTCTGGGCTGGGAGTGGATCAGGGTAGCAGCTGGTGACTTACAGGTGGTGTCACTTCTCGGTCACCTACCCTTTTCTTCTAGAACTCAGGTGTCAAACTGGCGGCCCTCCAGCTGTTGCGGAACTACAAGTCCCATGAGGCATTGCAAGGCTGACAATTACAAGCATGACTACCACAGGCAGAGGCATGATAGGACTTGTAGTTTCGCAACAGCTGGAGGGCCGCCAGTTTGACACCCCTGTATCTAGAAGGTGCTGGAAGGAAGGGTGGACAAGAGAGGTGGAGCTGCCTGGGGTATTCTAAGGCATACCTCCCAACTTTCTGAGATGGAAATGAGGGACACCTATTAGCAAAAGTATGTAGGCATAGGACACACCCCCTGCCACACCCTCTTAAAGGAGAATTATACAAAAAAAAAAAATGAGGTAAACCCACAATGTACAAATGCAGCAATTTAGAAATTGGATGAAAGGTTTAGCATTGTAAAACACTTTTTGATGGATAAATAGTGCATTTTATATATAGGTATACGCATCAGACCAAAATGAGGGACAAATGAAGAGCAATGAGGGACAGAGGGACATTATTCCAAATCAGGGACAGTCCATCGAAATCAGGGACAGCTGGGAGCTATGTTCTAAGGAGAACTGACCAATCCCCAACTTGGATTGGCAGGGGGCAGGCCTCCTTAAATACCCAGGATAAGACCAGCTGAGGGGGAGTAGTTTGGGTGGAAGAACTGGAGATGGAGTACTAGGCTGTCGGGGCCTTTGAGGGAGCTCCCCAGTCTCTGGGGGGAGGGGGGGTGACCTTGGGCCAGGGTTTGGGTGCAGGGTGGAGCCTTTCAAGAAAACATGAAGGATCTGGACAGGAGGAGCAAGAGAGGACAGCAGGAGCTAGTACTGCTGGGCAAGTCTTCAGGAGGGATCCACCGGTTGCAGTGAGTGACATTGGAGTGGAGGCACAACTGAGAGGACTGGGAGCATGCAGTCTGCGATGGGTGCAGAGCCAACAATAGGGCTGCAATGTCATGGGCAGTGGAGCTGGGCAGCTGCACCCAGGGTGGCTGGCAGTGCCTGAAGAGGTCTGACTGGGATCAGTAGTCCACCAACAGGACAGCTAGCAAAGCAACTGTTTTTTTTTCTGCTACACTATAGGGGCCCGCGGTCCCTGCCTGCAAATGCAAATGCTAAGGCCTGGTGGAGTCAGTGCTGGGCCTGAACTTTCAAATGCTAGCTGTGCCTGGGGAGTCAAAGAAGTAGTGTGCTGGAGGAAGGAAGAAGAGTATATTGTTGTCCCATTTAAGAACTGTTCAAATTCTACTGGGCATCCCATATTTCCCACCCCATCCAAGTTCGGATCCTTCAAAAGAATACAAAAACAAAGCTTACAGACTGTTCATTGTCTTGGAGTGTCTGGTAGACGTGCAGAGCAAAAAAAATCTGTTTTGTTTCGTTTCAATTCGTTATTTGCATAAATTTGTTTTCATACGTTTAATTCGTTTTCGGAATTCGTTTTGTTTATTCATTTTCGAATCAATTTGAATAGTTTTTGAATTCGAATCGTTTTCCAATTTCCAAGGAGAATGGGGTGGAGTGGAAAGTGGAGGAATAGAATGGAAAAAGATAGAATAGAATAGAGGGGAATAGAACAGAAAATGAAAGGATATAATGTGGTGGAGTGGAACAGAACTGTTGTATTCTATTCTTTTGTTTTCTGTTATATTCTTTTCTAGTCTATTGTTTTTCCTATATTATTTTGTTCTCTTTGTAAATTGGAAAACTATTCAAAATCAAGGACTTTTCAAATTCAAATTTGAAAACTATTCGAAAACAATTTGGATTTGATTTTTTTTTCCGTTATTTCGGATTCGTTTAAATTCGGTACTATTGTAATAAATTTTAATTCGGAACGAAACGGACCACACATATCTAGTTTCTGGGAAGTGAATGCCGGGCTGGGCAGGGCGACAGGTGGACCACAATACTCAGCAGCCCCTACCCTATTGGGGGGGGGGTACCGCCACACTTGCAAAAAGCAGTGCAGGAACTACTTTCAAAATCAGTGCGACTGTGATGGCATCAGAGTCGCACTGATTTGACCGCTTTCATTGCGTACAATAGGGTGCAACTTTGAAACTATCAAATTGCATGACAAGTCGCAGCACCGGTGTGTTTAGCGCCATATCAGATTAATGATCCTGTTGCTGCCAACAACTTGCTAGTAGTAGGAATACAAAAGACTGCGCTCTGCTGCCGCTACAGCGCTGCTCTCTGGTCCCTCACAATGCCGCAAAAGCTCGCTAGCCAGCAGGAAAGCAGCGACGTAGTGGGCACCTCGCTGGTTTGGCTAGCAAGTGAACGACGCCAGAAAAAGAATGACTGGTGTGATTTGGCCCTAAGTGCGACCATAGAATGAGAGCTGGAAGCTGTGCCGGTCGTTCCAGAGCCTGACTCCGCCCACTAGGTTCCATCCAGAACCGAAATTCCACTTGTAAGTCGACCTTTAATTTTTAATTCAAAATTTGAATTCATATTACTATTTGTGTTTTTAGGACAGTAGTGGAGTTCTCATCACTGAGTTGATTCATCGATCGGTCACATTACCACCGCCGACCCCGGTGTACGAAGATCCATTGGAGCGCTCTCTGAAATACATGGAGAAACACAACGTCCTGCAGATTTTCCAGGTAAAGCGGATTATATAAAGGGCAGTGATGACGTCTAAAGTTCAGAACTCCTTAATCTCTATGAATAACACTTTATAACCGATCATGTATATAGAAACTGTATATACAGGAAGACTGAGCCCTGCCTAGGTGTAGGCTTGTGGAGCAACACTGCCCCTCAGTGGTCATCCTTTATATTGCAATATGTATTTGATAATACAAAAAATAAAGTGTTTTCTGCATCAGTTCCGTCATGTTCTTTCTGTTAGAAAATCGGATGAAAAACGAATGCAGACTTTTCCATCCGGTGTGTATATCCGTTTACTAACGGAATTCTAATTTTTGGAATGATAAGAATTTGAATTGGTTGAAAATGAATTGACTGATCCGAATTCCATTTGAAGAATAGCTGCTTGCTAAAGAGTGAGTCTGCAAGCCAGCCCCTGCTTCCCTAACGACCGATGAGTCATCAGCTGTCAGTAGGGAATGTGAAAAAAAAACATTACCAGCAATAAAAAAAAAAAATATTAAAAAAAACAGCATTGGGGGTCCCCCTAAAATCCATACCAGACCGATAATCCGAGCATGCAGCCCGGCAGACCAGGTAAGGAAGGCAGGCCAGGAAAGCATGCACCCGCCTCCTGAACCACACCTCATCACATGTAAACAGAGTTGCCAATGTACTGCCCAAATGCTAAACTCGGCAGAATTCTAAACCCACATCACTTCCGGTTTCTTTAAACCACAGTAACTTCTTGATTATCATTAAATTTCTGTTTACATTCAACAATAGGGGTTTTCACAAAACGTAATACAGTCCGCTGCACGGTACAGGAGCAGTGTTGCCAACCTCCCGCAACGTTTTTTTACTGGCAAAACATGGAAAATTTACTGGCGGAGCACATTTTTTACTGACGACCTGAAAAATAATTGAACTCCTATTAAAAACTAAGACAATTGATATTTAAACACAACATGGAAACACTGACAATACCCATATCAAGTAGTTTGCCTGGTTTACTTTTAAAAAGTCAGCACAGCATGACAAATTATAAGACCCTGATATTTATAGACAGTTGTAAAAATCACTGATTTTTACAAACTGTCAGTAAATTTACTGGCAGTTGGCAACACTGTACAGGAGTGGAGGTTTATACTTCGCTCAGATACCAACCAAGAAAATGGCCGCCTCCTAAGCGGGGACAGTGACCCTTTGTGGTCACTATGCAGAAGGGCAGCCGCCCAGTACAGGACCTGGAAGACCGTAGCACCGACTACTACTGTGATTCCATAGGGGTCCATCAGGTATGGAGTAAGTATACTGACATTGCTCCAAGCTGGCCCAATGTAGCTACACAGTAAAATCCATACCTGGATCTCAGGTTTAGACTCCAAAGTCGTGCAACATCCTTGCGACTGCGCAGAAAATAAGTGCAGGAACTTTTATTTTTTGTCGCTTCCACTTGAGTCTCATTATTTAGACGGCACCCATTGAAATGAATGTGGTTTGACTTGTCATGTGACTTTGTGTAGCAAATCTCATGATAAGTTGCTGCAGTGTGAACCGGGGCTTAACCACTTGCCGACCGTGCTATAGCCGAATGACGGCCTCCTGTAATCGCGCTGGGCGCAGGCGGCGCGGTCTGTGATTGCAGTGTGACATTGCTGATCACAGACTAAGGTAAAGAGCCAATCAGAGGCTCTTTACTACGTGTGTGTCCAATCACAGCTGATCACGGATGTCAATAGAAGCCGGTGATTGGCACTCCTTTCCTCATGCTGACAGCGTGAAGATTGAAGAGAGCTGATCACCAACTTCTCTAAAAGGGACACTGATTATCTGTGCAGCCCCAACAGTGCTCACCAGTGGGGCCAATCAGTGCCCATCAGTGCTGCCAATCAGTGCCCACAGTGCTGCAAATCAGTGCCCACCAGTGCTGCCAAACAGTGCCCATCAGTGCTGTCAGTCAGTGCCTCCTCGTGTGTCATCTATCAGTGCCACCTACCAGTTCCCATCAGTGCCTCTTACCAGTACTGCCTATCAGTCACCATAAGTGCCGCCTATCACTGCCCATCAGTGTTGCATATCAGTGCCTCCTCATCAGTGCCCACCAGTGCCACCTATCGGTGCCCATCAATGCCCATCAATGTCCCCTAATCAGTGCTCATCAGTGCCTCCTCATCAGTGCCCACCAGTAGTGCCACATATCAGTGTCCATCAGTGCTGCATATCAAGGCAGCCTCATCAGTGCCCCCAGTGCCTCCTCATCAGTGCCCACCAGTGCAGCCTCGTCAGTGCTGCCTATCAGTGCCCATCAACGCTCATCAGTGCCCATCGATGCCCCCTAATCAGTGCCTCCTCATCAGTGTCCACCAATGCCCATCAGTGCCCACCAGTGCCTCCTCATCAGTGCTGCCTATTAGTGCCCATCAGTGCCCAGCACTGCCACCTCATCAGTGCCCATAAGTGCAGCCTATTAGCACCCATCAGTGAAGGAGAAAAATTACCCGTTTCCAAAATGTTATAATAAACCATTAAAAAGTTTTGTTTCAGTTTTTTTCAAAATTTTCGCTCTTTTTTGTTTATTTAGCACAAAAATAAAAAAAGCCCAGCAGTGATTGAATACCACTAATAGAAAGCTCTATTTGTGTGAAACAAATGATAAAAATGTCATATGGGTACATGGGCATGACCGCGCAATTGTCATTCAAACTGTGACAGTGCTGAAAGATGAACATTGGCCTGGGCAGGAAGGGGGTAAAAGTGCCCGGTAGATAAGTGGTTAATGTGTAGGGAATATCTAGAAGGTATGGAGACATACAAAGGAATAAATGTGATTCTTGATCTGGGCTTATTTAGTAATGAGAAATGACATAGAGGTGAGATCATTAATATGTATTCAATATTCAATGTCAGTGTGAAGATTTGGTGCATAGAGAATGGTGGTAGTTGCCCCCGGGGGAGGGGAGGCGGGGAATGGGGGGGTTCCTTCCTTCTAGGAGCCGGGCACAGTTTGAACCTGATGGACATTTGTCTTTTTTAAACCTAAATAAATATGTAAATGATGAGCCCATTAATAGCAGAGAGTGGATATGGTTCTGTTCTCTCCTCTATATACTGCAAGGTTACTCCATACCGCAGCCCACGTTTTACGACCCATTCATAAAATGCACGCTGTGTTGAGGAGCCTGCAGTGTCCTTCAAAGTTTTCTCTGCTGAACGCCGGTCACATGACTTTGGCAGGTCACATGACCGGGGCTCTCCTGCTGGCTTTTCTTTTCTCTTTCATTTTAAGGGCACATTCACACTAGCAATGCTCTCCGAAGAGCGATCCGAATTCGCATGATTCTTTAGAAATCCATTAACCACTTCAGTCCCGGGAAGATTTACCCCCTTCCTGACCAGAGCACTTTTTTGTGATTCGGCACTGCGCCGCTTTAACTGACAATTGCGCGGTCGTGCGACGTTGTACCCAAACGAAACTGATGTCCTTTTTTTCCCCACAAATAGAGTTTTCTTTTGGTGGTATTTGATCACCTCTGCGGTTTTTATTTTTTGCGCTATAAAGAAAAAATAATGACAATTTAAAAAAAAAAAATACTTTTTACTTTTTGCTATAATAAATATCCAAAAAAAAAGTAAAAAAAAAATAAATTCTTCATCAGTTTAGGCCGATATATTCTTCCTCATATTTTTGGTATAAAAAAAATTGCAATAAGTGTATATTGATTGGGTTGCGCGAAAGTTATTTATAGCATTTTTATTTATTTATTTACTGATAATGGCGGGCGGCGATCTGCGATTTTTAGCGGGACTGCGACATTGCAGCGGACAGATCGAACATTTTTGGCACTTTTTTGAGACCAATGACATTTATACAGCGATCAGAGCCATCATAAATGTCACTGGCAGGGAAGGGGTTAACCTGTAGGGGGCGATCAAGGGGTTAAGTGTGTTCCCTCACTGTGTGGGGGCTGGGCTGGACGGGGCATGACAGATCTAACTGTTCCCGATCACTGGGAACAGTAGATCTCTGTTATGTCCCCTCATAGAACGGAGATCTGCCGGGTTTACACTGGTTGATCTGCCTCTGTAACAGGCGATCGTGGGTCGCCGGCGGACATCAAGTCACGCAGCATGCAGCGGGCGCGAGAGTGAGCCGCTGGCAGCGCGCTACCGCCCGAAATGTACAGCTACGGCAATTCGCGCAGCAGTGCCAACCTGCTGTCGTATTATGATGGCGGCCAGTCGGCAAGTGGTTAAAGTGGTTGTGCACCTCAGACATGAAATATATACAAAGCATATCCTTCTATAGTGTGTACTTGTCTCAATCCAGAGCACTAAGTGCCATTTCTCTCCACTGCCTCCCTCTGCTATTAGCATGAGTCACCTCTCACAGGGAGCTCCAGCACACAGCCTGTGATTGATAGCCTCAGCTCTGTTCCTGTGTGCTGTGTGAAAAGGGGGGTACAACAAATGTAGGAGAATTTGTAAAAGTCTGTCTCAGAGGTGGGGTTTTAGCGGTTTTATGTTTTACAGCAATGGCATGGCCACAGTAAAGTCATAGCACTACTAAATGGAGTCCGGTGTGTCCAGGCTCACAGATACCCATACCAGCACCAGGTAGCCATAGGTCTATGCAGTACTATACAGCACCACTGATCTGAGCATTCCCATTTGTTTTTCAGGAGATCACAGAAGATCTGGTCTATGAGAAGCCAGAAGATCCCCTACAATTTATGCTGGAAAAGGTGCGTCCTTCATACTGTATGTGCTGTGGGACCAATTGAGCCGCCAAACGATTTCTAATTCTGTTCAGCAAGTCTTGTGATTCACCCATCTCAGTCACACTGCACAGCCAGGGAGATCAGTCCAATATTCCCCAGGCATCCACATAATGTCTAAGGCCGTTAGCCTGCTAATAGGACAGAGGGGATAATGAGGATTCCTAGTCCAGTATAAGACATGCGCAGAACAGAAACATTTGTTTAGTTTCGATATTTAAATATTTTGTTTTGTTTCACTCTCGCAATTTATTTTGTTTAATTTATTTAAAACGAAATTCAATTCAAATTCAGCATTCAAATTTGAATTTATTCTATTTGAAATTTGAATTTTGGAAGACAGTTATATTCTTTCCATTGTATTATATTCTATTTTTTATTGTATTATTTTCTATTCTATTTTATTCTATTCTTTTATTTTCTATTCTGTTTTATTTTTTTATTTTCTATTCAATTCTGTTCTGTTTTACTCTATTTTTTTTCTATTCTATTATTTCTATGATTTTATATTATATTCCTTTATTTTCTATTCTATTCTGTTCTGTTTTACTCTACTTTTCTATTATATTTTATTCTTTTTTATTGTCTATTCTGTTCTAGTCTATTCTTTTCTATTTTTTGTTCTTTTCTTTTTGGTTTAGCTTTACTCTATTCTTTTCTATTCTATTCTTTCATTTTCTGTTCTATCTTTTCTATTCCCTTGTTTTCTATTCCATTTTATTCTATTTTTTTATTTTCTATTCTTTTCTGTTCTGTTTTACTCCGATCTTTTCTATTCTATCGTTTTCTATTTTTTAATGTTCTAGTCTATTTTGTTTTATCCTTTTATTTTCTATTCTATTCTGTTTTACTCATTTTTTTTCTATTCTATTATTTTATATTATGTTCCTTTATTTTCTATTCTATTCCATTCTGTTCTTTTTTACTCTATTATTTTCTAGTCTATTCTATTTTCTATTCTATTCTATTATTTTATATTCTAATCCTTTATTTTCTATTGTATTTGATTATTTTTTATTGCTTATTCTGTTCTAGTCTATTCTTTTATTTTATATTCTTTTCTATTTTCTTTTCTTTTCGGCTTTGCTTTACTCTATTCTTTTCTATTCTATTCTTTAATTTTCTGCTCTATCTTTTATATTCCCTTGTTTTCTAATCTATTTTATTCTATTTTTTTATTTTCTATTCTATTCTGTCCTATTCTTTTCTGTTTTATTCTATTCTATTATTTTCTATTATATTCCTTTATTTTCTATTTTATTTTATTCTTGTTTTCAAATTTATTTTCAAATTCGATTCTAAATTAAATTTCGGCTGAATTTTGTTTCGTTTGGATTTGTTTAAATCCATTACTATTTTAATTCAGAAATTCGAATAAAAAAAAAATTGTCTGAATTTCTATTCGGAACAAAATGAACCACTCATGTCTACCAGTAAATAAGCCGGAGGTAAAAGTTGATACTGAACATTCAGAGCTGAAACTGGGAATTGAGGTGTCACCTCCCTGTGTAGTTTAGCACATGTGTGTGCAACACAAGGCTGGACAGAACCAAAAATCCATTGACAAGTAAAACTGATCACATATTACAGTATATCACAAAAGTAAGTACACCACTCACATTTTTGTAAATATTTTATTCTATCTTTTCATGTGACAACACTGAAGAAATGACACTTTGCTACAATGTAAAGTAGTGAGTGTACAGCTTGTATAACAGTGTAAATTTGCTGTCCCCTCAAAATAACTCAAAACACAGCCATTAATGTCTAAACTTCTGGAAACAAAAGTGAGTACACCCCTAAGTGAAAATGTCCAAATTGGGCTCAAAGCGTCAATATTTTGTGTGGTCACCATTATTTTCCATCACTGCCTTAACCCTCTTGGGCATGGAGTTCCCCAAAACTTCACAGGTTGCCTCTGAAGTTCTCTTCCACTCCTCCATGATGACATCACAGAGCTGGTGGATGTTAGAGACCTTGCGCTCCTCCACCTTCCATTTGAAGTTGCCCCACAGATGCTTAATAGGGTTTAGGTCTGAAGACATGCTTGGTCAGTCCATCACCTTTATCATCAGCTTCTTTAGCCAGGCAGTGGTCGTCTTGGAGGTGTGTTTGGGGTCGTTATGTTGGAATACTGCCCTGTGGCCCAGTCTCTGAAGTGAGGGGATCATACTCTGCTTCAGTATGTCACAGTAGATGTTGGCATTCATGGTCCCCTCAATGAACTGTAGCTCTCCAATGCCGGCAGCACTCATGCAGCCCCAGACCATGACACTCCCACCACCATGCTTGACTGTAGGCAAGACTCACTTGTCTTTGTACTCCTCACCTGGTTGCTGCCACACACGCTTGACACCATCTGTACCAAATAAGTTTATCTTGGTCTCATCAGACCACAGGACATGGTTCCAGTAATCCATGTCCTTAGTCTGCTTGTCTTCAGCAAACTGTTTATGGGCTTTCTTGTTCATCATCTTTAGAAGAGGCTTCCTTCTGGTTCGACAGCCATGCAGACCAATTTGATGCAGTGTGCGGCGTATGGTCTGAGCACTGATAGGCTGACCCCCCACCCCTTCAGCCTCTGCAGCAATGCTGGCAGCACTCATACGTCTATTTCCCAAAGACAACCTCTGGATATGACGCTGAGCACGTGCACTCAACTACTTTGGTTGACCATGGCGAGGCGCTGCTCTGAGTGGAACCTGTCCTGTTAAACCGCTATATGGTCTTGGCCACCGTACTGCAGCTCAGTTGGCAATCTTCTTATAACCTAGGCCAACTTTATGTAGAGCAACAACTCTCTTTTTCAGATCCTCAGAGAGTTCATTGCCATGAGGCGCCATGTTGAACTTCCAGTGACCAGTATGAGAGAGTGAGAGTGATAACACCAAATTTAACACACCTGCTCCCCATTCTCACCTGAGACCTTGTAACACTAACGAGTCACATGACACCGGGGAGGGAAAATGGCTAATTGGGCCTAATTTGGACATTTTCACTTAGCGGTGTACTCACTTTTGTTTCCAGCGGTTTAGACATTAATGGCTGTGTGTTGAGTTATTTTGAGGGGACAGCACATTTACACTGTTATACAAGCTGTACACTCACTACTTTACATTGTAGCAAAGTGTCATTTCTTCAGTGTTGTCACATGAAAAGATAGAATAAAATATTTACAAAAACGTGAGGGGTGTACTCACTTTTGTGAGACACTGTGTATATATATATATATATATAGTGTATTTTACCATCTTTGTATCATCATTTATTTGTCTTCCTGTACTATGTTCTTGCAGCTTAGCTAGAAATGTTTCCCTCTGGTGGTCAGATTTAGCACTGCACCAGTGTAAACCATGGAGCTGAATCTATAGTAGAAGAAATAGCCGGCAACCCAAAAGCTTCTTCTTGTAAAGATTTATTAAGCACAATAGCAGTGTAAAATCCACATAATGCTAACGCGTTTCGGCCAGAGCCTTCCTCCTAGCATATGCTTTTTATTGTGCTTAATAAAGCTTTACAAGCAAGAAGAAGCTTTTGGGTTGCCGGCTATTTCTTCTACTATGGACCCACAGTGAACTACACAGCCAGTGCACCAAGTCCGCTCATTAACTTTGATATAGCAGTAGAGCTTGGGTGAGTTCATTTCTTATGGATCTGAATCTGGTGCAAAAGGATGTAAATGCAAATGTATGCGGAAATGTTGCAGTTGGCTTTTTAGGCATAGTGATGTAAAATCAGACATTAAATATTCCCTTGTTAATTGACCTTATTTTCACCAGATAAGTGCTGAACCCACTTAAATAAATAAATGTGTTTTTCAAATAAATAATTTAAAGAGTAACTCTATTTTTGTAGAGAAAAAACACATTTATATATTCATTTAAGTGATTTCAGCAATTATCTGGTGAAAATTAAGAAAAAAAAAACATCCCCCTCTGAGTGATCTCTGTACATTACAGGGATTTTTAACGAACTTTGTTGTAGATTTCTACCTTTTTGTTATTCTGAAAAAAATAGCGGTTTGAGTGAATGTGAATGGGAGTGACTATATAATTATCAATCAGCTGCTGCACTTGCAGGGTTCTAATGAGTAAAGTGGCAGGGTCTGCGTTCCTTTAGGCACGATTTCCCTTTGGGAATATCTCACTAAAAATGACATTTGTGTTGCAGGGGATGCCTAAAATCTGACTTGTATCTTAGTGCAGACTTCTGGAGAACAGAACAGGGGTCTCCAAACTTTTCAAACAAACGGCCAGTCTACTGTCTTTCAGACTTTAGGAGGGCCATGTTGTGGCCAGTGGGGGTAGAAAATGCCCCAGGCCCAGCATCAGTGAAAATAAATATGGCCTCAGAGTTGGTAGTCAGTAGGAGGAGTAGTGCCCCATTATTGGTATTAGTAGGAGGAATGGTGTCCTATTGCTGATGTCAGTGGGAGGAATAGTGTCCCATCATTGGTGCAGTGGGAGGAATAGTGCCTCATCATTGGTGTCAGTGGAAGGAATAATGCCCCACCATTGGTATCAGTGGGAGGGATAGCGCCCATCATTGGTGTCAGTGGGAGGAATAGTGTCCCATCATTGGTGTCAGTGGGAGGAATAGTGCTCCATCATTGGTGTCAGTGGGAGGAATAGTGCCTCATCATTGGTGTCAGTGGAAGGAATAGTGCCCCACCATTGGTATCAGTGGTAGGGATAGCGCCCATCATTGGTGTCAGTGGGAGGAATAGTGTCCCATCATTGGTGTCAGTGGAAGGAATAGTGCCCCATCATTGGTGTGAGTGGGAGGAATAGTGCCCCATCATTGGTGTCAGTGGAAGGAATAGTGCCCTATCATTGGTGTGAGTGGGAGGAATAGTGCCCCATCATTGGTGTCAGTGGAAGGACTAGTGCCCCATCATTGGTGTGAGTGGGAGGAATAGTGCTCCATCATTGGTGTCAGTGGAAGGAATAGTGCCCCATCATTGGTGTGAGTGGGAGGAATAGTGCCCCATCATTGGTGTGAGTGGGAGGAATAGTGCCCCATCATTGGTGTGAGTGGGAGGAATAGTGCCCCATCATTGGTTACTACCCCGTGATAAGGAAGGTGACTGTGGTTACTACCTCGTGATAAGGAGGGTGAGTGTGGT
>BLSH010347173.1:211356-223063 GCA_018402905.1 Glandirana rugosa | reverse complement strand
TATGATGGGGTCGGATAGATATATAATGGGGTCGGACAGGTATATGATGTGGTCGGACAGGTATATGATGGGGTCGGACAGGTATATGATGAGGTCGAGTATATGGACAGGCTGGGGTAATATATAGATAGGCTGGGGTAGTATATGGACAGGCTGGTGTAGTATATGGACAGGCTGGGGTAATATATAGATAGGCTGGGGTAGTATATGGACAGGCTGGTGTAGTATATGGACAGGCTGGGGTAATATATAGATAGGCTGGGGTAGTATATAGACAGGCAGGGGTAGTATATAGACAGGCTGGGGTAGTATATGGACAGGCTGGGGTAGTAGACAGACAGGCTGGGGTAGTATATGGACAGGCTAGGGTAGTACATGGACAGGCTGGGGTAGTATATAGACAGGCTGGGGTAGTATATGGACAGGCTGGGGTAGTATAAAGACAGGCTGGGGTAGTATATTGACAGGCTAGAGTAGTACATGGACAAGCTGGGGAGGTATATAGACAGGCTGGGGTAGTATATGGACAGGGGCTGGGCGCCCTGGGTGGCAGTGCGCCCTAGGCGGCCGCCTACTCCGCCTAGTGGTAGAGCCGGCCCTGGAGTTGATTCTTAATTTAACTTGTCTAAGAGGTATTGTTCCTGTCTTCCAATGTAGTGCAATAGCCCAGTATGTGGCAACGCAAATGGTGTGAATCAGTCTCATATGTATTGTGCTCATCTCAGATATTTGAGTGAATAAAAGTCATTGGAGTGAGGGTAATTTGTGTGTCTGCTATAGTGGATGTGAATATTCCTACTTTTTCCCATATTGACATAACTTGAGGGCACTCCCAAAACAGGTGAAGAAATGAGCCTGCTGTGTCGCAGCCTCTGAAGCATTGTGGGGAGATGGTAGGGAAGATTGAGTGTATTTTCATAGGGGTGTAATGCCAACGTGTTTGGAGCTTTAAGACCGTTTCCCTGATATTCAATGACCTTGTGCATTTTTTAACCGGTTCCACACCGCCCACCGTCTATTTACGGTGGCAGTGTGGACGCTGGGCGCGAATCGCCGTAAAAAAGCGGCGATCTGCGAGTGGCCGCTAGGGGGCGCGCATGCGCCTGCTGCACTCCTTAGGAGTGTGCCCGCAGCTCGGGCGGACCCGATGTCCACCGGCAAGCCGACATGAGCGGCCACAGGCAAAGAACGGGGAACCGCCGATGTAAACACGGCGGTTCCCCGCTCTGTTAGTGAGGGCATAGGAGATCTACTGATCCCTGTCACTGGGATCAGTTAGATCTCTCATGCTCATGGTAGCCCAGCCCCCCCACAGTTAGAACACGCCTAGGGAACACAGTTAACCCCTAGATCTCCCCCTGCAGGTTAACCCCTTCACTGCCAATGACATTTGTACAGTAATCAGTGGACATTTAAATTTCTGATCGCTGTATAAATGTCAATGGTCCCAAAAAAGTGTCATAAATGTCCGACATGCCCGCTGCAATATCGCAGTACCGCTAAAAATCGCAGATCGCCGCCATTACTAGTAAAAAATTAAAAAAAAATAAAAACCCCAGAAATGAATTCTCACCATCTGTAAACGCGGCCACTTTTGCTCAAACCAATCAATAAACGCCGATTGCATTTTTTTTAATCACAAATATGAGGAAGAATATAAATCGGCCAAAACCGATGAAAAAAAAAAAATTTTATATTTTTTTTTTGGATTTGTATTTTAGCAAAAAGTAAGAAATTTGGGTTTTTTTGCAAAATTGTCGCCCTTCTTTTGTTTATAGCGGCAATCAGAAATGACGCAGAGGGGATCAAATACCACCAAAAGAAAGCTCTATTTGTGGGAAAAAAAGGACACAAATTTTGTTTGGGTACAACGCCGCACGACCGCGCAATTGTCAGTTAAAGAGACGCAGTGCCAAATCTCAAAAAGTGCTCTGGTCCTAACCTGGGAAATTCTTCCGGGGCTGAAGTGGTTAAGTTTATCTATACACGCTGTCCAGTTAATAGACCCTTGTTCTACGGAACATTCTGTTTCCCATTTCGTCCTTTACAGATGTGGCGTTTGAGATCTAAAGTTATTTAAAAGATTATAAATGTCTGAAATAAGTCCTTTGCCTCTAGGGTTTTTCCAGCAAATGGTTTCGTATATAGGGTATGGTTTGATGCTTCTGCAATCTTAAAGTTAGACGTGTAAAAATGTTTGATCTACAGATAGCGGAATATTTCATTATTTGGGGCTTGCAATGTGGATTGCAATGTCTGGAATGTAATAAACGTGTCTTCTGTCACAAGTTTGTGCAGGAATAGGGTTCCTGAATCTACCCACCATTTGTATGAAGAGGCATCTGTTATACCTGGGGGAAACGCTGGATCCCCAAGGAAGGATGCTTGAGGGGGGCTTGGGTTGTTAAGGAGTATTTGGTACCATAGGTCCTCCACATAGATAACGACTGAGCTACTATAGAATTAAGGGGGACTATATCTGCGATCGATGTACCCTTGGACCATAACAGGCCAGGAAGAAAGAACGGGCAAATCGAGTCAGATTTGAATTTAACCCAGGGCACCTTAGAGTTAACTATATTCCATTGTGCCAATTGCGTGAATCTAGATCAGGCATATGCAATCAGCGGACCTCCAGATGTTGCAGAACTACAAGTCCCATGAGGCATAGCAAGACTCTGACAGCCACAAGCATGACACCCAGAGGCAGAGGCATGATGGGACTTGTAGTTTTGCAACAGCTGGAGGTCCACTAATTGCTTATCCCTGATCTAGATGCTACATAGTAGTGCCAAAGGTCTGGAGCGCCCAGTCCGCCATCCAACGTGGAGGAGTATAGCAACGTTTTGGAGAATCTAGGAGGGGCGTTGGCCCAGATGAAATTATTTATGTCTCTCTGGAATGCAAGTACGAATGTTCTGGAGAGTTTGATTGGGAGGGCCCTGAACAAGTATAGCAGCTTAGGCAGAATCGTCGTTTTTGCCGCGGTGACTCTGCCTAGAAACAAGATAGGAAAGTTCTTCCAAGTAGTTAATGATTGTTTGAGTTGTCTTATCATAGGAGGATAGTTTTTTGAAAAAAGTGAGTCCAAGGTTGGAGTAAGGTGGATTCCCAGATACTGTAAAGAGGTCTGGGGCCATAGGAAATTAAAGGAGGTTTTGAGAGTTTGAAATTGCTGATCAGGTATATTTATGGGCATTCCTATTGATTTTGTAAGCTTGATGGTCAGTCCTGACAAGGCCAAGAAATTATTAAGGGTCCTGATTAAGTTAGTTAAGGAGATTGTTGGGTTTGTGACAAACAAGAGCATATCGTCTGCATACATGTTTATTTTATATTGTAAGCCTACCTTGGGGTATCCTGAGATGTCCGGGTTCTGTGGTATTGCTGCTGCCAAGGGTTCCATAGCCAGGGCAAATAACAAGGGGGACAATGGGCACCCCCGTCTGGTGCCTTTGCCTATCTTACAGCCGGGAGTGCGAATTCTGGTTTGTGGGTTAGTATACATCGCCTTAAATGCATGAAAGAATTCACCTTGAAAACCAAATTTCTGCAATATAGCTGACAGGTATTCCCAAGTGACACTATCAAAAGCCTTGTGTATGTCCAGGCTTAGAAGGAGTAGGGGGCGATTTATGTCTATTGGCATCCTGTATTATGTTTGTGGCCAGTCTAATGTTATCTGTGATCTGCCTGTCCGAGATAAAGCCAGATTGGTAAGGAGAAATTAGGGGCGAGATCACTGATGCCAGTCGGTCAGCTAGAAGTCTATTAAATATTCTTAAATCGTTATTGATGATTGAAATGGGATGGATGTTCGCTGGTTCTGAGCGGTCCTTCCCCGGTTTCGGGATCGATGACATGTCAGCTAGCAACATCTCATTCGAAAAATGACCCCCACTCAAAATGTGATTAGTTAGAGTGATCACAGTTTTGGGGTCAGTTGGTCTACAAATTGCTTATAATACAGGGCAGAGAAACCGCCAGGGCCTGGTGCTGTGGATTTTGTGGATTTTATGATAGTTTTTATCTCCTCCTCTGTACAAGGTTCATTCAATAATTCTTGTTGGGGTCCGGATAGTGTAGGTAGAGAGATACCTGCCAGCCATGTATAGGAACCTTGTTTGATAGATGAGGTAGGTGGGGAGAGTAGGTTGGTGTAAAAATTCCAAAATATCTCTGTGATATCTGAGGGATGGGATACTGTGTGTCTCGATGTATCCCTAAGTTTGTATATGTGAGCCGGTTTCAGTGTCTGGTTAAGCTTTCTGGCAAACATTGCTATGTATGAGTTGGCTTGAAGGAGGAATTTGGCTTTGGACCAGCGTAGGGCCTTTTCTGTTCTAAAAGGAGAATAGGGTGTCAAGTTCAAGTTTCTTGGCTTGAATGTCGGAAAGTATCCTAGGATCTTGGGTGTGGTGGTGTGTTTTATATAATTTATCTAACTCTTGTGTAAGGGATAGGATGGACAACCATCTAGCTTTATTGTGGTCTGAGGCCAGTTTAATGAGGTGTCCCCTAAGCATTTCCTTATGTGCCATCCAGAGTGCTGTAATCGAAGTGTCCGGGGAGGCATTCAGTCTGAAATATTCTTCTAATTGGGAGCCGATAATTTGTTTTGTGCCAGGGTCTGCAATCAGGGACTCATTCAGTCTCCAGAAGTATGGAGTCTGTGCTAGGCCTATAATTGTCTACTATATGGTGATCCGACCATGGGCATATATGTATGGAAGCATCCCTAGTATTTTCCAAAATGATGGGAGTGCAGAACGGGTAATCCAGTCTGGCATAGGAATCATGGGGGTGGGAATAGTGTGTGTAATCTCTGGCTCCAGTGTTTAAGGCCCTCCATGAATCTATGAGTTGGGGCCTGTCCAGTTGTTTGACCAGAGTTTTTGGGAATACGCCAGATGTGGGGGTAGGTTTGCTTCTGTCTAGGGCCAGTTGTGATACTAAATTAAAATCACCACCCAGGATTATGTGAGTCGTGTTTTTGAAGCACCTCAAAAAAGGCTTGAAAAAAAGTGGAATGCCCTTCATTAGGTACATACACATTAGCTATGGTAAGTTCCCTTCCTCTCATGGTACCCTTCAGAACTGAGGACATTTCTACTGGAAAGACTCTACTGTGCTAGACCAAGGAGGAAAATAAGTATTTGAGCTAGTGGGTTAGCTTATCCATTGGGGTGACCAGGGCGCCAATTCACGTGCATGCTAGAGAAAGACCCCCTGAGGGAATTTCTACTGGAAATAATCTACGGTGCTAGACCAAGGAGGAAGGTATGTATTTTATCTGGTGGGCTAGCTTACCCATTGGGATGAACAGGGCCCTGATGCACATGCACACTAGAGAAAGACTCCCTGAGGACATTTGTACTGGAAAGACTCTACTGTGCTAGACCAAGGAGGAAATATGTATTTGAGGTGGTGGGTTGATGAATAGGTCTCTGATGCACATGCACACTAGAGAAAGAACCACTGAGGACATTTCTATTGGAAAGACTGCATGGTGCAGGAAAAAAAGGAAGGTAGGTAGTTGAGCTGGTTGGCTAGCTTGCTCATTGAGATGAATAGGGCTTGGATGTGCATACTCACTTTAGAAAAACCCACTGGGGACATTTCTACTTAAAAGGCTCTACGGTGCTGGACCAAGGAAGAAGGTAAGTTTTTGAGATAGTGGAAAGCACTCAATGGTGTGGAAAGGGGGGAGGGGTTGATTAAGGAACAGTTGACCAAAAGAAGCAAAGCAAAAATTTAGACTTGTCTGGGCTTAGGCAAATGGTTGAGGAAGGTGGCACACATGTAGGCCAGTACAGTCTATTTTAACCACTGTAGGTGGCACTTGACCGCAGTGCCATTGCAATTGGAGGGCAAGTCAAGAGGAAGGAACATGGTTCCTCTATGGTTTCTTAGGTCATCTGGGAAGCTATCCGATTGGATGCTGCCACCCCACGGGACTCTGGCAGCCATCTTGGGTCAGGCAGAGCCTATTAAGGAGCCTGGCTCCCAGGCTTGGTGCACATTTTGTGTGTGGGAAGTGTAGGAAAAAGTCACCCGTCTGACATGGACAGTGATTATCGGCAGGGAGAGGTTCCAGAAGAGTAGGGAAAGTGAAGGGAAACACCATCCTTCCTGGAAACCTCCTCATTTGGGCACGGACCGGCCAGGCTGCATTCCATCCCTCAAGACAAACGCTGTCGGCACACCCAAGAACTGCTGTACTACACATCGCTGATGCATTTTGTGAGTGTTCCCGGTTGGGTGCCTTCCCACCCAGGCTTGTGTATTGCTGAACTTTAACATTAATACAATTTCTGTTCTCTGCAACTGGACACTAAGTGGTTACTGGCGCCACACCACGCTGCACCTCCCCACACACAGATGAGTAACAAGTACCATAGATCAAGCTGGGGCAGTAACTTGAGTCATAGACCAACCAGACCAGGTACAGGGAAGGTGTAAGGTCAGAAAAGTTAGCCAGATTCCCTACAGCACTTTGGATATACCTGAATTACATAAATTTTAGAATAAAAGTAGTTTAGGTTACATTCATCTCCACTATAAAATTACTGTTCACTGATTACTTTCCTGAAGTTGCTGTTCTGCCTCCAGAACGTCGCTGATAAATTCTTCCAGCCGTCTTTGCCCGTACAGCCCCTTTAACAAAGAAAATGAAGTGTTCATCGCTAATTACATCTTAGAAACCTGCCATAAGGTTAGCGGCTTTATAATTATCTTGTAAACTCGAATATTTAGCTAAACGTCTGTTTGCCTACCTGATGAAAGGACTTAATTTTCTTTTCCAAACCCCTTTTGTTTCCGCTGTCTGCCTAATTCTCGGCTCGGAGTCATGTATGAGGAATGGACGATGCCGAAATGACTTCCCGACAAGACCTCCGAGCAGCTATTAGCGTTCCGCTAATGTTCGTTGTGTATTACCAACAGTATTTTTTAATCTGGCTGTGTTTTCTGCAGATTACCGGCTACGTCCTTGTGGCAAAATATTGAGCTTGCAGTAAAAGCAATAAGGAGCTTATTACGGGCAGCCTTATTCATACTGCCAGGAGCACTATTGATATTTGCATTAGGGGAGCGAGGTAACAATGCCGCAGTGGCAGTCAGCTTTTTCTCATTAAGGCTGACAAAAAAAGTAATCTTAGCACAAGCGGTGTAAAGATTAAAGTAACTTCTTCAGGACCAGATGCATTTCATGTCTTTGTTGCCACAGTGAACCTGCTCAGATGACTGCAGCTATTTTTGTTTTCAGTTCCCATCTTGGCTAAAGAGTATCTATCTTTTTGCGTCCTTCCTCCACCCACTTCACTCCTCCAGTGGAGCCATCAGAAGAACCTATAG
The DNA here is from genome assembly GCA_018402905.1 of Glandirana rugosa. NCBI lineage: Eukaryota > Metazoa > Chordata > Amphibia > Anura > Ranidae > Glandirana > Glandirana rugosa. The sequence goes on along the minus strand of BLSH010347173.1, from coordinate 215,707 downwards.
GGGGAACACATGACCTTTTTTGTGAACAGACAATCAACAAGCCTGAACATTGTCACATGGGGAAGGTCATTCACCCAGTGTTAGTACCAATACAAAGCTTACACAGGGTTTAGACCAACCTTTCTCACCCTTTTTACCCTAGATCAGTTGTTTCCAAACTGTGGCTAGGGGGCCGGATGCGGCTTGCCTTTATCCGGCCCATGAGGCATTATTCCCAGCCACTGACAACAACAATGGGGCATAATTCCTTCCACTGACACCAACAGCGGGACACTCTTCCTCCCACTGGCACCGACAGGACACTCTTCCGCCCACTGACACCAACTATTTCCTCCCCTAATACCAAAGATGGAGCAATGTTTTCTCCCACTGGGCAGTGGGAGTGTGAAGGACAGTAAAGTGGCCCTTTGTTTAGAAAGTTTGGAGACCTCCACCCCATAGAAACCCTTGAAATTATATTCAGGTCTCAGGGAACCCCTGGTAAGATAAGTCTATCAAGGGTCTTTGGGAAAATGACCCTTACATTGGCGGTGGTAAGTGTGAAGAATACCCACCTTACAGAGATGGCCAGAAAGACACCCTCGCAGTTAAGTCGCTGGCTTTGCCAAGTGGTATTGGTCCTGGAACTATGAATAGCATTATCAGATGGAAGGTCAGCTAGCCACAGCTCAAGGAACCCCTAGCTATTCTAGGAGGAACCCTGTTGAGAATAGCTGGTTTGAACTTATGGCTGTGACTAAGGAATGGAATGTCAGGGAAAATTTGTATCAGTGGGTGGGAGGTGGACCTTTAAAAAATGTGCCACTTTGCCCTTGATGGTACATTTCAAGAAAAATTGAATTGGAAATCATAATTAGAAAACATCTGCATATCCTAAATAAAGCATATAACTCAATTAACAGTGTCAAGAAAAAAATGGTTCTAAAACTGAATACAGAGACGATTTCAGGAGTCCTCCAAAAGTCCAGTAAATAGGAATGATGAAGCTAGCGAACCAATACAGCATTTCAATCATTATATTTCCAAAGTTTCAAATAACATAGATCAGGGGTCTCCAAAATAAGACTTGTGGGCCACATCTGGCCCACTGCAAGACATTAGCTGGTCCATAGTTAGGGTTAGTGACCTCTCAGATAGGACTTTAGGTCAGCCTATGGTTACAGTTCCTCCCCAACTCCCTCACTGCTCTCCAGGACCATCATTGTATCATTGTTAAGCTTAACAACCATTCATGTCCTTGTCCCACCACTTACAAGAGGATGGAACTTTCTCCATCTAGACCTGGTGAGGCCTGCGATTCTGGGGGGGGCTCTGATGACTTGATGTGTAGGCGGACTCTGATGGGGACCCAGATGTAGTGGTTCACATACTGAAAAGTTTGGAAACCACTGATCATAGAGCAATATGCTTACAGCAAATACATGTGACCACATCGACTTCCAAGGAAACCTAATGCAACTAAACAGAAAGCAGCTTGATATAAGCTGTAGATAAAAGATGTAATACATAGTAACTGGGAGGCATTAGGTCCACATAGAGAAAGTGCCAGGACATACAGATACCAGTAGCACAAGGAGGACAGTCAGTACAGATAGAGGTTGATAACAACGTTTTATGGCATCAACCCCTCTCTCAAGTCAAATTCTGATAAATCCTTAAAGGACAAGTTTAGTAAATATCTACCACCCTCCCTCCCCCAGCCCCCCAGCCCCTTAAATACTCTAAGCTGAGTGTTTGGATGCCCATGCCTGCACACTATCTTCCTATAGACTTGAATGGGATGTTGCTCCTGTAGTACAGGTGTGTCCCATTCAAATCTTTGGAACATTAGTACACAGGCATGGGCAGTCCAACACTCCTCACGCAGGAATCGTAGCCTTCAGAGGAGGTAAGCAAGCATATTTTTGGAACCAATATGTTATGGTTGTTTGGAATGGAAAGTTGAGGAAAACCTTCTAATAGGGACACCTGATTTAATGTCAGCTGTCTAAGATGGGAATTCTCCTTAAGAAGACATTGCATTACAGTGATTGTAAAGGTTTGTTTTTTGTTTTTTTTACATAACAAACATGTTGTACTTACCTGCTCTGTGCAAGGGTTTTGCACAGAGCAGCCCCAATCCTCCTTTTCTGGGTCCCCCAGTGGCGCTCCTTGCTCCTCCTCTTCATCGGGTGCCCCCTCGGAGAGGCAATTTCCTTGGATGCACCTGTGCGGGCACGCTCCTGAGTCCAGCTGCTGCGTCCATTGACACAGACAGCAGGACTTGGCCTCTCCCCCGACTCCCACGTCACTGGATTTGATTGGCAGCAGTGGGAGCCAATAGCTCCTGCTGCTATCAATCTATCCAATGAGGACCCAAGACAGTGGCCAAAGCTGCTGGGCTCATCCTCAACGCTGGAACGATCGGGCTCAGGTAAGGAAAAGGGGGACTCTGGGGGGCTGCTGCAGCACAGAAGGTTTTTCACCTTAATGCATAGAATGCATTAAGGTGAAAAACCTTAAGACTTTACAACTTCTTTAGCCTCCTGTTGTGTCTTCTGGAGAGGAAGTAAAGGTAAATCTCAACAGGGGGTCATAAAAGACATTTATATTTATGGTCTATAACCATTCTCTAGTTCAGGGATCAGTTTGAGTAAACAATGCCCCATCTTTGGTGTCAATGGGGAATTATGCTCCATCACTTGTGTCATTGGGAGGAATTATGCCCCATTGTTGATGTCTTTGATAGGAATTGTGCCCCATCATTGGTGTCATTGGGCCACATTTTTGATGACATTGGGAGGAATAGTGCTCCATCTTTGATATCATTGGGAGGAATAGTGCCCCATCTTTGGTGTCATTGGAGGGAATTGTGCCCCATCTTTGGTGTCATTAGGAGGAATTGTGCCCCATCATTGGTGTCATTGGGCCCCATCTTTGATATCATTGGAAGGAATAGTGCCCCATCTTTGGTGTCATTGGAGGGAATTGTGCCCCATCTTTGGTGTCTTTGGGAGGAATGGTCCCCCGTCATTGGTGTCATGGGGCCCCATTGTTGGTGTCATTGGGAGGAGCTGTGTCCCTTTGTTGGTGTCAGTGAATGAAATAGTGCCCCAAGGGCCAGATAAAATCAAGCAAAGGCCTGCAGTTTGGAGACCACTGCTCTAGTCTATCCAAAACAAGAGAAGATTTTTGGTTGTTTCCTTCTGTCTTGGGGTGTTCCTACACCTCCTTTTACTTTATCAAATACAAAATAAGTTAAAAAACTGTAAGAATGGAGGAAACCCTTCATAATTCATAATAGGCACATCATTTGTGCAGACCCGGTGACTCAGTGTAAAGATTTAAACAGTAGAGTCCCTTAAAGCTCAACCCTGGCAACTAAAAAAAGCTCTGTCTGCACTGCAAGGGTTAATTGCTCATTTAGGTCTAGGGGGACAATAAAGGAAGATTTACTTACCCAATCCTCTGCTCCTCCCCACTGCTAAACTGGTTCCCTCAGCATCTGCTCCTCCACGCTCCACCGGTCTAGGGTTCTGGCATCATCAAGGCAAGTGTGGGCTCCCTAGTCTTGCACTGGATGGGATGATCCCAAGAGACAGTCTACCACTGTGTAGGGGAGCACCACCTGCCAAGGGAGCAGAGGATCAGGTAAGTAAAATAGTTTCTCCTTTACACTAGACCAAATGAGCAATTAACACTTGCTGTGCCTCACTGCAAGGGATTGTTTCATATTTTCTTGGAGTTGGGCTCTAAGAACAGAAGAAGCGGGCTTCAGACATTACAGAGCCGGTCCAGGCTCGGGCAAGATCCCGACAACGGAGTCAGGATCTGCCCACATGCCTGGCCTGGCACCCTGCTTAGCCTCTCAGCAAGGCCAGTCAAGTTCCTCCACCCCAAACTCGCTCATCCATGTCTTTATGGACCTTGCTTTGTGCAGTGGTGCGCAGTCATGTTGGAACAGGAAGGGGCCATCCCCAAACTGTTCCCACAAAATTGAGAGTATGAAATTGTCCAAAATGTCTTGGTATGCTGATGCCTTCAGAGTCCCCTTCACTGGAACTAAGGGGCCAAACCCAACTCCTGAAAAAACAACCCCACACCATTCCCCCCCCCCCCTCCACCAAATGATTTAGACCAGTAGGGTTTTCACAAGATACCCCAACTCCAGTCCGGTCAGTTCAAGGAGGTGGGGTTTGAGCGAGTAGGTACAGAAATACCTGGAACGAAACACGTGACCAGATTTAGTAAACCACCTCCCCCCCCCCCCTTACCACACCCCAACAAAAAAGTCCTCAACCCAAACCGGGGAATCAAGGTCACTTCCCCTGAGACTTCCGTAGTCGTATGGTTCTGTAAAACCTGTTAAAGT
>BLSH010347173.1:157857-172643 GCA_018402905.1 Glandirana rugosa | reverse complement strand
GGTTGAGTAGAGGTTACTTTGCAAGGGAGACATTTTCTGCATTTAAAAAAACCTTTTAGCTCTGGGAATAATTGGACTTTGTTAGGGGGGTCCACGGCATTGTGTACTAGTATGTTCCTTAAACAAGGGGCTTTACGATATATGAAGTTTGGTTTATTAGTTAAAAGATCTTTTAAAATCCGGTCTGATTTTAAAATGGGCCGATGTTTTTTAAAAATTCTCTCCAGTGATTTATATTCTCTGTTAAACCCTGTTAAAAAAGCATATTCCATTTTTTTATTTCTTCTGGGTTTCTTCACAAAGAGAGACTGCCTGTCCAGCCGTGCTACCTCATCTTTCACATTATGTAAACCTTTCTTCTTGTAGCCTTTCTCCACGAATCTTTTGACTAGCACGTCTGCTTGGACAAGGTAATCCTCATCTCTTTTACAATTCCTTCGTAATCGGATGAATTGTCCTTTTGGTACATTGTTGATCCACTTGGGATGATGGCAGCTGTTTGTGGAAATGCATCCGTTACGGTCCGTTTTCTTAAAGAAAGTTCTTGTACCCAGGTTTCTCCCATCTTTAAAGATCTGTAGGTCAAGATAGTTGATGGTGTCCTGATTCCATGTACCTGAAAAGGTGATACCGTATTTGTTCTTGTGGATCTCCTCCATGAACCTCCTCAGATCAGCTTCATTGCCGCTCCAAATCATAACAATATCATCTATATATCGTTTGTAGAATTTCAATTGTGGTCTGCGTACACTTTAAATTGGCTCCTCCTCCCATTTACTCATAAAAACATTTGCCACACTTGGTGCGTACTTAGCCCCCATGGCTACTCCTTTTTTCTGTACGTAGTAGCCTTTCTCGTGCCAAAAGTAATTGTGGCTCATGGCTAGATCAAGTCCCTCTTTCAAATATTGTATTTGCTCTTGTTTAAGTGTTGTAAAGTTCTGAAGAGCCCACTCCGCAGCCTCTAGACCATCCTTCTGTTTGATGTTGGTATATAGAGCGTTCACGTCTATGGTGACCAACCAATCCTCTTCGTTGACTTCGATATCTTTCAACTCTTACATTAAATGACTGCTGTCTCGTAAATATGACCTCCCATGGTCAACCGTAGGATGAAGAAAAACATCCATGTACTCCCCCAATCTGGAAAAGAGAGAGTCTATTCCACTAATAATGGGTCTGCCTGGAGGTTTCTGTTGGTTTTTGTGTACCTTAGGCAAGTGGTATATAACTGGAGTTTTAGCAGTAGAGGATATCAAGTATTTTGCTTCCTTCGCGTTAAGAAATCCTTTTTTCTTTCCTTTGTTGATGTATGCCTCCAATTTCTTTCTGTATTTTTTTACTGGGTTTTGTTTGAAAACTTCGTATGTATCTTTTTCTTTGAGTAGATTTTCCATCTCTCTTTTATAATCTTCCTTATTTAAGATAACAAGGCCTCCTCCTTTATCCGCTGGACGTATGACGACATTCTTCTTGTTTTCCAAATCTTTTATGGTTGATTCTAAATCTTGTTTATTGTGCCTTCCAACCTTCAAATTGTTCAAGTCATTCTCGACCATTAGCTTAAAAACCTCCAGGCTGTCACTTCCTGGGCATTTAGGATTAAAAGTAGACTGATTCCTCAGTGTGGTGTGCGCATAGCTCTCCTCCTCTGGTTCATATCTTCTGGCTTGGTTCCGTGCAAAAAAATTTTTAATGTTCATTTTTCGTATGAATTTCCGTAAATCTAAAAAAGTTTAGAATTTGTTCAAATGTTTATCTGGTGCGTGTTTCAATCCTAAGTCAAGTACCTTAAGTTCTTCCTCCGTAAAGGATACATTGCTTAGATTAAAAATGCCTGATCCTAGTATTCTCTTCTCCGTTTTCTTTCTCTTCCTTCCCCCTCGTTTGCCCCTGTACCGTTTCTTCCTCCCCACTCTGGTGGTCTGTATTGATTGGAGGGTTCCGGTCTGCTTCTGTCTTTCCAAGCCCCCATGTCGCTTCCCTCTGGGATTGATAGGATGGTCTGGCGGGGTAACCCGGTTCTTCTCTTTGGTGTCTTGGGGGGTGGTGTGGTTCCTCTCTTGGGTGCCTTGGGGGACCCCATGGCCGGTAGGGTCTGTGAAACCCCCTTCTCCCTCTGGAAGGGCCGTTGTTCCACCTCCCTTGAAAACCCGGCCTGGTGTTATATTCCCCTTCATATTGGAGGGGTGAATATCTGTTGTAGGTGTTGATAGGGGTTCTCAGTGTTCTTGGAGGCCTTGTCTCTACTAATTCTAGGATGTGGCATACTTTAATATAATCTTCGCCACCACTCTGTCACCTTGTGGGGAATTTGTTCAGCTGCTTAGACTTTAAGAAAATGGACCGTAACGGATGCATTTCCACAAACAGCTGCCATCATCCCAAGTGGATCAACAATGTACCAAAAGGACAATTCATCCGATTACGAAGGAATGGTAAAAGAGATGAGGATTACCTTGCCCAAGCAGACGTGCTAGTCAAAAGATTCGTGGAGAAAGGCTACAAGAAGAAAGGTTTACATAAAGTGAAAGATGAGGTAGCACGGCTGGACAGGCAGTCTCTCTTTGTGAAGAAACCCAGAAGAAATGAAAAAATGGAATATGCTTTTTTAACTGGGTTTAACAGAGAATATAAATCACTGGAGAGAATTTTTAAAAAACATCGGCCCATTTTAAAATCAGACCGGATTTTAAAAGATCTTTTACCTAATAAACCAAACTTCATATATCGTAAAGCCCCTTGTTTAAGGAACAGACTAGTACACAATGCCGTGGACCCCCCTAACAAAGTCCAATTATTCCCAGAGCTAAAAGGTTTTTTTAAATGCAGAAAATGTCTCCCTTGCAAAGTAACCTCTACTCAACCAAAGAGAAAAGAAAATTTCATCTCCTCCGTGACTGGTAAAAGATATAAGATTAACCAACTAATTACCTGCACCAGCTCCTTTGTCACATATATTATTGAATGCCCCTGTAAGCTCCAGTACGTGGGTAGGACCACTAGACCCTTATACGTCAGAATAAGGGAACACATCAAAAACATCCGGAAAGGATTTAAAAACCACAGCCTCTCGAGACACTTCAGAGACATGCATAATAGAGACCCCTCTGTGGCTACGTTCTATGGTATTGACCATATCAAAGAGAATTGGAGAAGGGGAAACAGGACCATTGCCATTTCTAAAAATGAAACCAAATGGATTTACATTTTAAACACTTTAAGGCCGGGCGGCCTTAATATAGATATAGATCTAAACTGTTTCCTTACCAACTATTAGGCTCTCCTCCTGCCTAAATATGCCTCTGGGTTTGTGGCCACATAGCAACCGTTTTTTTGCCACACAATATCTGGTTTAAATCTAACCACTTCCATTTTTATTACGCTTCAGCTGACACTGCTTCGGTTTATATCTTGCTTTTATCTTGAACCCAAACTTCTACCTTATTATAGTTCAACAACAACATTTTTTCATTTTTTACTATGCTTTAACTTATTATGCTTCTGCTTTTTTATTCAAAACATTTTTTTGGGAATTTTTTTTTTTTTAATTTTTTTTACTATGCTTCAATTTATCACGCTTCGGCTTTAGGTGTATCTTGTCTCCCCATAAGACCTCACTTCTGACATGGGCTTTTGCCCATATTACTGACTTTGTGTCTCCTCCTTGAAAACGCACCTTGCACTTTTCCTATCACTGATCTATGGTGTAACATGTGCTTCAGTTTACTATGCTTCAGCTTTTATTATGGTTTTCCCCCCATAAAACATCTATTTTCAATAAGTGCCTTCTCTTCATATTTTTGAACATACACCTCTCATTTCATCATTTTTTCCATTACTGATCTAGGGTGGAACAGGCCCCACACGACCCACTTCTTTTTTCCCTCTGGGCCTCTAGCCTACCCACATGGTTCCATAATGTTTCTAGAATGCACTACCTGGGATTATTCATATCTCTTCTAGTTTTATGTAATTTTTTTTAACAAACGCATATAATTTTTATAACATAATATACGCATTTTTATCCAAACATTTTAAAGGGACTTCGTATACATATACTCCCCTTTTTTCCACCCACTACGGCTTTTTACCACATACTGATTTTATACATTTTGAATAAAGTTCATTTTTTAACCTATTAAATACTTTTTACAAAACGATTGCCAACGAAGGATGATGAATATGAGCGTAAGTGATCTCCTGAAAATGGCCGCCGCCAAATGGTGATTGGTTACCTAGCAACCACCAGGGTATATAAGGCCGCGGGTGTAGCAACATGGCGTCGCCTCCGAAGACGTCGGATGACGAAACGCGTAAGAGGGAGCCTGAGACGTCACGACGCACACCCATTCACTTGGCAGGAACACGGAGATCCCTTGGCGAGCTGATCACAGTCGCCGCGAACGCTCGTCTGACTTCTCTCCAAATGTGAGTTAGCGTGGCACTTAGATGCTGTGTTTATCATACCCATATATACATCATATACTTTGTCTCCCTCTGCATGGTCACGGATCGGAACATGGAGTGACACCGGACATTGGCATTCCCTGGCAGACCCTCATACGGCAGCCCATCTGCATAAGGCAAACACGGTGATAAGGTGGTCTCTTAATATATTTTTAATTTTTTAATTTCACTTTTTTCTCATCTTTTAAACGCTTCAATTTACACTCTTGATTTATTTATAACATTCACAACCGGCTGGTTTTATATACACACAATTGGTATTATTATTAGGCAGCGCCATCTGTCTTCTTAACTCAATCATACTCATTTACACCTTTTAGGTGTTTCAGACAGGGCAGCGCCGCATTCATTCATTTATTTATTTATTTACTTTTACACCACTGTCTCACAATTATTATTGAATGTCACTTATTGAAGGTGGCTTTTTGGCTATTTGATTCACTCTTTAATATCACAAGTTGGTGATTGACACATCTATTTATTGTTTGTAAGGCATCATTTCCCGGCAGCACCAATTGTGTCATCTTTTGGAATTTTTCATTCCTATTTCTAACCTCCAACTGTGTCTACAGTCTTTTACCTTCTTTTGTTTTTAACAACTTTTTAGCAAAATATTTTCAGAATATCCTTCCCTTTTCAAGCAATCTTACCACCCTCCTTACTTGGAAAAACACACAGATGCAAGCTTTCGAAAATAGCTGAAAATATGAGGAAACCCACAATTGTGGTTATTCTTTCTACTTTAGGTTCCGCAGACCTTTCTGTAGCAGCTCAGTGCACCTTTTATGGTCCCAATGCTCTACCTTTACACAATTCTGGGAAAACACTCTTAATGAGGGCAGTATTGACTTCCATATTGGGCCATACTGGGCTCCACAGACCTCCCTCTAGCAGCTCAGTGCCCATTTGGTCTTCATGCTGTACCTCTGATTTCAGGAAAACGCCCTTACTGAGGGTACGTTGGCTTCCCTACAGAGTCATACTGGAGTCCATAGACCTCCCTCTAGCAGCTCATTCCCTATTCCTGCTCCTCATACTCTACCTCTGTTTGATTCCAGGAAAACACCCTTACTGGGGGTACATTGGCTTCCCTACTGAGTCATACTGGAGTCAATAAACCTCCCTCAGTGCCCATTCCTGGTCTTCATATTCTACCTTTTTTTGTTCCAGGAAAACATCCTTACTGAGGGTATGTTAGACCATAGTCTTGCCTCTAGCAGCTCAGTGCCCACTCCTGGTCCTCATACTCTACCACTACCCGATTCTAGGTAATAACTCTTACTGAGGGTACTTTGGCTTCCCCACTGGGCCCCTCTAATATCAACTCTTTGCCCATTTCTGGTCCTCATACTTTACCTCTCCATGATTATGGGAAAATACTGTTACTGAGGGTACTTCGGATTTCCCTCATATTGGCCATACTGGTCTCCACAGACCTATTGCAGCTTATTGCCCATTACTGGTCCTCAGACTTAATCTTTGCCAAATTCTGGAAAAAAATATTCCTTTAGCTTCCCCCATATGACCATTGAAGCCCAAATGATGAAAAGTATAGGTATTTCTACTTCATAGTTCTACAGACTTGGTCACGATATTGCCACTGCCCGCAACACCTCAATGTACCTGGATGGCAGATCAGTTGACTCAGTGTTTATGGAGTAGTAGAAGAAATAACATGTATGTGCATTGCACCATTGGTGTTAACATCAAAATTTGTGTGAAAATTGGCAAACATGCGAGTGAAGCGTTGTCTCTGTTACAACAGCCTTACAGTGAACATTCCATGAAAATATCAAGTATTTTTGAATGGCATAGCCCCTAAGGGGCTGCATTTAAACTGGGATCCTCCAACCTGTGGACACCGAATCTTCACAGGCACTCAAGAGTCAGAGAACAGTCAGTGACTTTGTTTTTTGTTATTTATTGAGGGTAATAACTTGGATAGGGATGGGAGGTTATCTGACGCCCATCGACTACATCAATGAACTTCAGGGACAACCCTTCCTATATACAGCTCCACCTCTGCCTCCAGCACTCGCTTATAGAACTCAGCTGGATCACTGAGAAGATCTGACAGGCTCTCAGGTCAGATTTTAAGCATTGGCCCATTACAGGGTGTGTGTGTAGCAAAAAAAAAAAAAAAAGTGTCCAGCTTGTATCACTCCTGTGGCTTCTGATACCAGCACCACCTCTTCAGGCACTGCCAACCCATCTGGCTGCAGCTGCCCCTTTCACTAGCCCTCCAGGCTAATTTCTCGCCACAGTCCTCTAGACTGACACTCACCAGCTCACCCGTTTGACTCTCAGGAGATCTCCCAGATGTGCAAACCTGCTCCTGCTATCCTCTCTCCTAGTTCCCGTGCCTCCAGGAAGGGCCTCCTCTGTGTGCTTTTGATAGGATCCTTCCAGCATCCGAGCCCTGACCTGAGGCAATCCCCATCCCAGACTAGGGGCCATCTTCAAGGGCCACCGACAGCCTGCTCAGCACTCCATTTCCATCTTCCACCCAACTGCCCCTGCTGGCATGGCTCATGCCTATTTATGAGGTGGCCTTCCCCCCTGCCAGCCCTTTACTGGGAATTGACTGAGGTTCTCATAAATATTCCAAGCAGCTCCTCCTGGTATCCACCCACTATGTCCAGAACATTCTCCAATGTCCCAGAAAACAAGGGGAAGCCCCAGAGAGGCTGCTAGGATGAGTCATCCAGCCCTAAATCACTGAATTCTGACCCAAATTCATAGCTCAGATTTAGCCCTGATCTAAAATAAATTTAGTTGCACTAACAATTAGCACACACTAGAGGGTGTACAGGAGGTTTAAGGAGGGGAGGGAAGATGTCCACAATGACGCAAGAAGTGGGCATCCAAATACACAAAGGATGGATAAAAATGAGGACAGAGTGCAAACCCTTGTATGCTCATGCTGGAGTGTGTTTTTAATAACAAGGGGATAGCTTACTACCAGTTCATGGAACAACGGTCAGCCAACATTGTTACTTGGAAATTCTGAAAATGTTACGGGAATCTGTTTGAAGGAAAAGACCGGCCTGAAAAGTGGATTCTCCACCATGACAATTCCCCTGCACAAACATTGTTTTTTTACAGTCCATTTGTCATTGTCATAACACCCAAGCTTTCTATGATCCCTTGACTGAGTTTCCCCAATCTGTTGGCCAGTGGGAAAGGGAAAAGGTACATGGTCTGGGCTTGGCTCCAGTGGTTAGTGCTTAACCCTCAAGTCTTAGCCCAGAAGGGTTTTCGGTGTAATACAACTAGATATTATTATTTAACATTTCCATCCAGCATATGGAGCTCTAAGCTCCTTTTAATGTGTTTAACAGGCTTGTCTTTTTAACTTTGCTGAAAAAATCCTGTTGTTACATAGCATCAAACACAGCTGAATGTACCAGAGGAGAGACGCACACCCCTGCCTGCTTTGTACAGCTCCATATGGAGTTTCAATAAGAGAGAGGCAGACAGAAAGGAAATAGCCAGTGCTGTGCCCTCTGTAGATACAAGACCTTGAAAAAAGTATTCATACCCCTTGAAATTTTCCACATTTTGCCATGTTCCAACACAAAAAACCTAAATGTATTTTATTGGGATTTTATGTGATGGACCGACACAAAGTGGCTCATAATTGTGAAGTGGAAGGAAAATGATAAATGGTTTTCAAAATGTTTTACAAATAAATTGGTGAAAAGTGTGGGGGGCATTTGTATAGCACCCCCCTGAGTCAATACTTTGTAGAACCGCCTTTCTCTGCAAATACAGCTGCAAGTCTTTTTCTCTACCAGCTTTGCCCGTCTAGAGAGGACATTTTTGCCCATTCTTCTTTGCAAAATATCTCAAGCCCTGTCAGATTGGATGGAGAGCGTCTGTGAACAGCAATTTTCAAGTCTTGCCACGGATTCTCCATTGGATTTAGGTCTGGACTGTGACTGGGCCATTCTAACACATGAATATGCTTTGATCTAAACCATTCCATTGTAGCTCTGGCTGTATGTTTAGGGTCGTAGTCCTGCTGGAAGGTGAACCACCGCCCCGGTCTCGAGTCTTCTGCAGACTCTAACAGGTTTTCTTCCAAGATTGCCCTGTATTTGGCTCCATCCATCTTCCCATCAACTCTGACCAGCTTCCCTTTCCCTGCTGAAGAAAAGCATTGCCACAACATGAAGCTGCCACCACCATGTTTCACAGTGGGGATGGTGAGTTCAGGGTGATGTGCAGTGTTTCCACCACACAGTGTTTTTCTTTCAAAGGTTAAATTGTGGTCTCATCTGACCAGAGCACCTTCTTCCACATGTTTGCTGTGTCCCCCACATGGCTTCTCACAAACTGCAAACGGCACTTCTTATGGCTTTCTTTGAACAATGGCTTTCTTCTTGCCACTCTTCCATAAAGGGTAGATTTGTGGAGAGCACGACTAATAGTTGTCCTGTGGACAGATTCTCCCACCTGAGCTGTGGATTTCTGCAGCTCCTCCAGAGTTACCATGGACCTCTTGGCTGCTTCTCTGATGAATGCTCTCCTTGCCTGGCCGGTCAGTTTTGGTGGATGGCTATGTCTTGGTAGGTTTGCAGTTGTGCCATAATCTTCGTTTTTGAATGATGGATTGAACAGAGCTCAGTGAGATATTCAAAGCTTGGGATATTTTTTTATAACCTAACCCTGCTTTAACCTTCTCCACAACTTTATCCCTTACCTGTCAGGTGTGTTCCTTGGCCTTCATGATGTTTCTTCACTAAGGTTCTCTATCAAACCTCTGAGGGCTTCACAGAACAGCTGTATTTATACCGAGATTACATTATTCAAAGGTGGACTCTATTTACTAATTAGGTGACCTCTGAAGGTAATTGGTTCCACTAGATTTTAGTTAGGGGTATTGGAGTAAAGGGGGCTGAATACAAATGCACCCCACACTTTTCACATATTTATTTGTAAAAAATGTTGAAAACCATTTATCATTTTCCTTCCATTTCACAATTATGAGCCACTTTGTGTTGTTCTATCACATAAAATCCCAATAAAATACATTTACGTTTTTGGTTGTAACATGACAAAATGTGGAACATTTCAAGGGGTATGAATACTTTTTCAAGGCACTGTAACTCATAATCCTTTGCAACAAACTCACTATAAATTGAAAATAAAGAATTTATATAAATAACAAATAATCACATATAACAATCATTTTAAAAGTCTTTACAAATTAAAAAAAAAAATAGCCAAAGCCATTATAGGTCTTCTTTAAATAAGATGATCACTTAATATGTATTTCTTGGCAAAATACCTTTTAAAGAGTGGGGATGGGATAGACATTCTGTCATGTTTGTATTGCTATCTGTGTCCCCATTGGGGAGATTCGCCCCTCTATTTGTATTGTTAACCGGGGTCATTGAGGTGAATAAAGTAATGGGAAATCCGAAATGTAAAATTGTCCCAAGAACAAGAGGTGAGGAGGAATCTTCCAGTGGGGACAAAGAGGGAAATTTCCCTTACTTTTGGGAGATTTTTGCTAACTTTTTGTTGAGTCTCTAGGACAGGAAGGGAAGGGAAATCCACCAATAGCAGAATAATAACACGAGGGGGAGTTCAACCCTTCCCTACTCCATCCAAAACTACAAAAAAAGTTTTGTCTATAGCTACCCTTTAAAGTTCAACTCCAGCCAAATCTTATAACTTTATTTAGGATAAATTGGGGAGGTTCATTGTCCCCATCAGGTTTTTTATATCTGTATCCTTGAAGAGATTCCCACTCACCTCTGTCAGAATATAAAGTGATGGAATGAGGAGAAAACTCTCCAGCAGAAATAGAAAATGTGAGTGAGGGTTAGAATTTCAGCCAATGTTTGCATTGGTGCCCATGGCTTCCTGTCCCATTGACTTCCCATAGTTCTTGTACGGGTGTCACAGGGACAAGAAGTAAGGGAAAAACTCAACAATGGGGGGTCACAGACATAAAAAAAATCTTTATCAGTAAGACAAGGAATAGAAGTGCCACTCCACATGTAATATATACTGAAAATATACAAGGAAAAGGCAACGCGTTTCAGAGGTTGTGAGAGTCCTTCTTCTGTGCAATAAACTGTAAATTTATCAATATCAATATATATTAGGGATACCACAACCATCAAAACGTACCGGATTTTTCCTTATAAAATACATTTTACTCATGACTCTTACATGCCGAGTGGCACTGCTAATCCATATTTTACAGTCACTTTTTCCTGAAGACCACTCACAGAAGTCCTAAGACAAATAGAGCTGCTAGTAGACTCCACATGAAGAATTATTGAGAAATAAAATGTTAACTGTTCCCCACTCTATTCAGAACGAAACATATAGACATACGGTGTTAGCTACAGTATTCAGCGCTGTGTTCCTGCAGCGAGATGAGGAGCTCTCGTCCCGTACTCAGAACAAAAACTAAGTTGGGCCAAGCACTGCTCAGCCATTCACAGGCAGCTTTGTATTTTCTGAGTTAAAGGGGAACTTCACCCTTATTGTGAAGTTCCTCCTCCCCACGTAAAGCACACTTTTTTTTGTTTGTTTACTTTTTTTTCGAAGCCTCCCTGGCGGTTATTTCGAGTGTGGCTCGGGGTGAGTTTTCGTTACCAAAAGCGGTAACCCCGAGCCACACTCGGGATCGCATCGCAGGATCCTGGAAAAGTTACTTACCTTGTCCCCAGTATCCTGCGATGTCTCCCCCCGCTGTGTCATCCGGCGGAATCTTCAGCCCGATGCCTCTGGGTTCCAGGCTATGTCCCCTGCGAGCGTCGCGTCGTACGGGGGCGGAGCCCGGCGGTAAATTCAAAAAGTGAAGCACACACAACACACAGTACACTGTGATCTGTAAGATTACATTACTTTATCAAATCATTTCACATCCCTTTTGTCCCTAGTGGTTTGTCCAGTGCCCTGCATGCACTTTTATATTATATATATCATTCTTTCTGCCTGGAAACT
Source organism: Glandirana rugosa (assembly GCA_018402905.1). NCBI lineage: Eukaryota > Metazoa > Chordata > Amphibia > Anura > Ranidae > Glandirana > Glandirana rugosa. Next base: position 161,204 of record BLSH010347173.1, on the reverse strand, counting down.
TGAGAACGTCCATGGCATCCAAAAGATATCCCTTTACGTCAAAAACGATTTTGGATCAGCTAGAAAACAGCGATAGTAAATAAGAATCACTTGCAGAATTGAGTGATACTGATTGGTGGGGAAATTCGTCATCAAACACTGAAAGTGATGACAGCGACAATTCTGCAACTGAGCAAATTTCAGTGTTTTGATTTGAATACATTATTGAAAAAATTGTATTACTATTATATTATTATTTTTGATAATTATTTATAGTTATTTATTACATAATAATAATAATATAATTCATGATTTTGTTGTTTTAAACTTTATCATACCTGGGATGTCTACTAGACTCTTGTTTGGACAGAGTTAAGTGAGTTATTCCTGAGAATTGCAGTCCTACAATATAAAACGCCAAATTTCTATGCAAAAAAATGATACCGCTTTGAGACGCAAAAATCCACCAGGGAAGTAAAAGAGTCCCCCCCAATGCCCATCATTCGCCTAGGTAAGTTCCAGGCATTATACCTGCTATGACTCCTGGGATATACATGTCACATATCCCAGGAGGAATAGTGCTTCATAGAGAAAGGAGGGGGCGAGCATAGCGGTGCATCATCCCTAGGCCCGTCAGCTAAATGCGGAAGAGCCGGCGGGCCTCGGGATGACGTCACGCGGCAAAATGGCGGTGCGGGGGCAGAATTCTGACAGGATTATGCAAGTCACCGCTGGATCGCTGGGCGGGTGAGTGTCTGAAACATTCATTACCCACCACAAAGTATGTAGGGGTATAAAAAAAATAGGGAGGTGGGGAGGCTGGAGAACCGCTTTAATACAAGGCTTCCTCTGCTTGGCTGAGATGGAGAGGTGAGAGGATGATGTTATGCTCTGTGCCCCAGCCAATCAGAGGAAGCCTATGTATTCATTAACCACACAGATATACTATGGTAGGGCGGCCCTCCTGCGCAAATTCACGTACCTGTACGTGGTTTCACGGGGCCTGGGGCGCACGGGAGCGAATCAGCCGGCCCAGCAGACACGATGTCCGCCGAGGAGTGTTAGAACGGCGGTCTGCTTTTTTCAAACAAGGCAGACCGCAGCTCTGCCAAAGTGGAAAATGGAGATCTTGTGCTTCTGCTAAGCAGGAAAACAGATCTCTATTTTCCTTTAGTCAAAGCACCCCCCCCCCCCACAGTTAGAAAGCACTCCCTAGGGACACATTAAACCCTTTGATCGCCCCTGATTTTAACCCCTTCCCTGCCAGTGTCATTTGTACAGTGACAGTGCATTTTTTTTAGCTCAGATCACTGTATTAGTGTCACTGGTCCCCAAAAAAGTGTCACTTAGTGTCATATTTGTCTGCCGCAGTATCGCAGTCCCGATAAAAATCGCTGATCACCGCCATTACTAGTAAAAAATAAATTTAATAAGAATTTAATACATATATCCCATTGTTTGTAGGTACTAGAACTTTTGCACAAAACCAATTAATATGCGCTTATTGGAATTTTTTTACCAAAAATATGTAGCAGAATATATATTGGCCTAAATTGATAAATAAATTTGATTTTTTTACATTTTTTTTTTTATTGGATGTGTTTTATAGCAGAAAGTAAAAAATATTTTTTCAAAATTGTCTGTCTTTTTTTGTTTATAGCGCAAAAAATAAAAACCACAGAGGTGATCAAATACCACCAAAAGAAAGCTCTACTTGTGGGAAAAAAGGGACATTAACTTTATTTGGGTACAACGTTGAACGACTGCGCAATTGTCAGTTAAAGCGACGCAGTGCCAAATCGCAAAAAATGGCCTGGTCATGAAGGTGGGAAAACCTTCCGGGGCTGAAATGGTTAAAATACAAAGCTTCCTGTGAATGGCTGAGCAGTGCTCAGCCCAACTCGGTTTTGTTCCAGTAGTCTCTGTCCACCTGCTGGAACACAGCTGTATACTGTATATCCAGTTTATACAGCGCACACTGCAAGCACATCTGTTAGTTACAAAATAGTTCATTTAGACTATTTAAAGTTCAAACAAACCTTGAGTTAGGCTTTAAATAAGGCAATAATTTAAAACTATTACATTCATTTTGAGGGAAGGGAGATTGTAACAGTCTGTTCATAATATTGGCTATCCCTGAAGTGAAGAACCAATGTGTAAGTTTCCCGATCTTTCCTCCAATCGATTGGCCTTGTTGACTTCTATGAGGAATCCAGCAGCACAATATAAAAGTCCAGCATCCAATGAAGTCCTCGGATAGGGATCACCAAACATTTCGCCAAGAAGACGGAGATGATATAAGTTCACATTGAGGCTCCTCAAAACACTTTCCACCACATAATGGTTTTGTGTTGACATATAAAATGGACCTTCTACCTTAGTTACAAATGACCACTAATTACGGTGTTCCACTCTCCCTCCCTAAAACGTTGGGTAAAGGTTAAGGAAAAAAAAAACCTGTAGGGGGAAAAAGTTAGATAATAAACTTATCTTTCCCTGGCTTCCTTCCATGGTGCATAGGCAAGGGTGATGCCCTCCACCTTCCAGATCTTGGAGAGGGTTGAGCAGCCCAAATCTCGCAAAAACATGATCCTGTACTGTACTTCAGCATCTTCTTCCAAGATTTGGGCTACTCATCATTGCCAGGGATCTTGTCAGCAGGAGGATGATGTTACCTCCGTGCTATGAAAATCAGGGAAAGGTGACTAAATGATCTAACGATTTTCCACCCACAGGCCCTTGTAGGGGCCTTTATGCAATGTTTTGGGAAAGGAGGCTGAAGAATAAGGGGACCTTCACTGAGGTGGAAGGTCCACTTTACTGGTCAGTGTTTGTGGGCTTCTGTTATCTTCAAGTGGGAATAGCATTTCCATAAAAGTCAATAGAACCGTAAAACTTGCTTGAAACGGCTCAGATGCAGTTCACAAAGGGGTCAAGCAAGGGTTGAAGGCACCTGTCAATGAATTCTAAATGATCTTGGAGGTGTCTCAAACTGATGCCATTAACACAAGCCCAAAGTCCATGGACAAAGTTGTACATATCAATAGCAGCCCAGGACCCCCCGAGTTCAATACCAGCCCAGGACCACCGAGTTCAATACCAGCATAGGAACCCCGAGTTCAATACCAGCCCAGGACCACCAAGTTCAATACCAGCCCAGGAACCCCGAGTTCAATACAAGCCCAGGACCCCCGAGCTCAATACCAGCCCAGGACCCCCGAGTTCAATACCAGCCCAGGAACCCCGAGTTCAATACCAGCCCAGGACCTGGCCCCAAGGACCCGACCTTAACTTGAGCCCCCAGGACCCGACCATAACTTGAGCCCCAAGGACCCGACCATAACTTGAGCCCCCAGGACCCGACCATA
>BLSH010347173.1:147010-157847 GCA_018402905.1 Glandirana rugosa | reverse complement strand
TTTTTATTCTTGTTTAATCCAAAATTTAAATTTCGGATTGATGTCGATTTAACACAAAAAAAATTTATTCCATCTCTTCCCAAAGTAAAACAGTCAAAAAATCGATATAAATTAAGATGAGAAACAAAAGTCCTAGTCTTGTATACCTACCTTTTTGGTGGACTTTCCATCCATATGTTCTGATCCTGAAAACAAAGAGTAGAATTAAATATAGCTAAAAAACTGACAAAATGAAACCCTTCTCTACCTTATTTAAAAAAAACACAATTTAGCTGTAGTTAGGCTTTAAATTTAAAACCTAATTTGTTCTTATTTTTCATTAAAACTAAACTCCAGACAGATATAAAACAAGGAACATGCTGATTGAAAGAGAGAGTGGAGTGACAGAAAGATGAGCCCATCAGTCTGCTTCTTCTCTTATCTCTCTCACTATATAGATACAGGCTTGAGGGGGGAGGCAGCAGGATGTGTTACTTAAAGTGGAACTTTAGTTAGAAAATTAAAGTGGTTGTCAATCCGTGCCAAGTACTTTAACCTACAGGTAGGCCTATAATAAGGCTTACCTATAGGTTCCCTGCATATCTCCTAAAGCTGCATGGTTTAGGAGATATGCAGTGTACTGCAATGTGCCCACATCATCGGGCACATGCGCAGTGAAGAAACGGCCTCCGTGACTGGTGGCTCCCACGCGCATGCGTGGGAGTGACGTCACACGACTCCGGCCAGTCACAGAACCGGAGATCGCTGCCCCGGAAGGTATGAGGGGCAGAAGATGGACGCAGCCTGGAGCGGGGACATCGCTGGACATTGCGGGCTTCCAATGCAGGTAAGTGGCACACAATGGGCAATAATATGCGATGCATACTAGCCCATTATACTTTTACATTGCAGGGTAACATAGGGGAAGTAAACACCATCAGGGTTTCCTTCCTATTTAAGTCCTGCTAGATCACTTCAGGTTGGCCCCTTTTGCAGGTCTAGCAATGTAAAACATTAAAAATAAGTGCCTATACTGTTTAACATCCAGTAATACAACGTCTCACCCTGCTCTGTACATGCTCAGTTGCTCTCTATTTTTTGGCACTGTGCCAAAAATGTAGAAGCCGATCTGCTGATAGCCTAAAGATTTACTGCTATTAATGGGCTCTGGGCTTCAGCAAAATGGCATCCTCCAGCAAGTAGAAACAGGAGCAATGCTGGAGGCAATTTACAGCACACACACTTATGTTGGTAGCACCCTCTCTTGCTCGCAATCAGCGACTTATAGCAGGACTGCGATATAGTGGCAGAAAATTGGACACTAACTGATTCTTTTTGGGGACCAGTGACACCAACAGAGTGATCAGTGCTAAAAATATGAACTGTCACTGTACTTATGACACTGGCTGGGAAGGGGTTAACATCAGGGGCGTTCACAAAGTCAACTGTGTGCCTAACCAATGTTTTACTGTAGTGGAAGAGGTGCTTTTACTAGGGGAAGAGAAGGAATTTATTCCCTGCTTTGCAGCAACACAAATTCCACCCCTTCCCTCCTGTCAGAATGGTAATCTGCCTTGCTGACATAGGCAGATTGCAGTTCTGTCTCTCTGCAGGATCATCGACGGGTGCTTGTGGACATCGAGTCAGTGGTACCCACCGAGTGGCTCCTGCGGTCTGTAATCACAGCGGAAGCGAGCCGCCGCCGGCGCGCATGTGGGCCCTCTACCCAGAATTTTCGGATCACATACTGTATATACAGTATCTCACAAAAGTGAGTACACCACTCAATTTTTTGTAAATATTTTATTCTATCTTTTCATGTGACAACCCTGAAGAAATGACACTTTGCTACAATGTAAAGTAGTGAGTGTACAGCTTGTATAACAGTGTAAATAGGCTGTCCCCTCAAAATAACTCAACACACAGCCATTAATGTCTAAACCGCTGAAAGTGAGTACACCCCTGAATGAAAATGTCCAAACTGGGCCCAAAGTGTCAATATTTTGTGTGGCCACCATTATTTTCCAGTACTGCCTTAAAACTCTCGGGCATGAAGTTCACCAGAGCTTCACAGGTTGCCACTGGAGTCCTCTTCCATCATGAAGCTGTGGATGTGAGAGACTTTGCGCTTCTCCACCTTCCGTTTGAGGATGCCCCACAGATGCTCAATAGGGTTTAGGTCTGGAGACATGCTTGGCCAGTCCATCACCTTTACCCTCAGCTTCTTTATCAAGGCAGTGGTCATCATGGAGGTGTGTTATCTTATCGTTATCTTGGAAAACTGCCCTGCAGCCCAGTCTCCGAAGGGAGGGGATCATGCTCTGCTTCAGTATGTCACAGTACATGTTGGCATTCATGGTTCCCTCAATGAACTGTAGCTCTTCAGTGCCAGCAGCACTCATGCAGCCCCAGGCCATGACACTCCCACCACCGTGCTTGACTATAGGCAAGACACCCTTGTCTTTGTACTCCTCACCTGGTTGCCGCCACACACACTTGACACCATCTGAACCAAATAAGTTTATCTTGGTCTCATCAGACCACAGGACATGGTTCCAGTAAGCCATGTCCTTAGTCTGCTTGTCTTCAGCAAACTGTTTGTGGGCTTTCTTGTGCATCATCTTTAGCAGAGTCTTCCTTCTGGGACTACAGCCATGCAGACCAATTTGATGCAGTGTGCAGCTTCACAGCCAGCTCCCTACTGTGCATGCGCAAAAACTTCCGAGGGACGGCACAGCAGCGCAGTCTCCTGCAAGTGGGAAAGGGTACCTGTCAAATACAGGTACCAGTACCCAGCTCCCCCCTGAAAGGTGCCAAATGTGGCACTGGGGGGGCAAAGCAGATAAGCAATACTTCCACTTTTGGGTGGAACTCCTGTAGCGCTGCCCCTTGATGGTCGCAAGATAAGTCAATCCCCCCGGGTTTCCCCACCCCTGGGAGTGCTCCGCCACCCCGACACACTGGGTTCACTCATAATGTTAGTTCCCCTTTAAGTAAGACACAGTGATGAAATACACAAGATTGAGAAAATCAATAGTGTTTACTAATATATGGTTCAAGAGGAACTCTGACTCAACAGGGTACATAGAATAGGTCTCACAACAGTATGAAGGTTAAACACTAGTGAATGACAAGGTATGTCTCTTATAGCTCTATAGATTCAACCAGTAATGTATAAACAGGTCTATATACTGTACATGAGAGTGGGGCACAGGAGAGCAGAGGAATGACGAATGAAATGTCAAACCACTCTCTACTACTCACTCACTTGACAGCAGCAAACAGTAAATGAACAAGTATAAAACCAGTAAACAGTAGGTAAACAATTACAACACCAGAATTAAAATTGCAGCTGTATTCAACCTGATCTAAGGGAGAGAGTTCTTACGTGAATGCGATTTTATAAAATACTCTTGCAAAGTAGTATACGCTCACTAAGTGGGGGGGGGGGCTTGAAGAGTAGTTGTAGTTCAATGTTCCTGGCTTGACAGTTCAGATGATCTTCAGCTAGCTTTGTGGTTTAAATGGTATATGCCAATCAAATGCTGATGCAACAAAATAGATTCCCAGGAAGTGTGCAGTAATTGTATAAAGCGCTCTTTCTGCAGCAGAACAAAGGAATCTTCACAGTGATCACTGACTTTAAGCTGTGGGACTACAAATAACAGCAATCCAGTAAAGTGTATTAATGCTTGTGCCAAGGCTTGAAGGGCTACATGACAGAGGATCATGTTCTTGGTCAGTCTTGATCTCTTTCTTTGTCAATCAAGGAAGCCCCTAACGTCTTACTTGGGTCAGTCCACAATAAGACAGAGGTACTCCAGCCAGTGATTCTCAGGCCCTTACATAGGGTTTGTACTCCTTCAGTAGGCACAAAGGTCCATTCTCGAAACTTCTCTTCAGGGCGATGTGGCCTACAAAACAACGCATCAGCATCTCTGTTCCCAATTCCAGGTTGGTATTTTAAACAAAACTTGAATCCAGCTAATGCAGCTAACCACTGGTTAGCTAACCAGTTGCATCCAGCTTTGCAGAAGTCAACAGGTAGGTCAATGAGTTGTAGGCTTGTGCAATTCGTTTCATAACGAATCAAAATTCGTCCGAATTTTGTGACTTTCGGACATTCGGATGCATTCGAGTATCTGAAAAAAAAAATTACGAATACAACCGAATCCGAACTAAATTATATCGTAAATAGCGAATGATTTTGGCATAATTAGTTGTTGCGTTAACGCATCAACAAATTCGTCTATGCGTTAACGCATCAACGAATTATGCCGAAATCAATCATCAGGCTATAGGCCCCAGTGTCGAAAACGAAAGTAAAATACGATATTTTGAATCTTTACAAACAGCCGCAATGTATTTCCAAATGTACAAATCCATTCGAAGCACGTTAGGCAGAGCCGGTTTGAGAGCGTGTCGAAAATACAACTAAAGCTTTATAACAGTTACGAATAACAAGTAACCACTATGTATTTATGAAAGTACGAATACATTCGAATCACGTTAGCAACACGAAAAAGGTAATCTTACAAAAGGACAAATTACAAAATTACGAAAGTACGAATTTGAAATCAACGTAAAATAAGGCTTTCAGAAATATGAATAATTCCGATTCAACTAAAAATGTCGCTTACAAAATTACGAATTAGTCCGATCACGAAAAATGCTGTATCACGAAATTACGATTTGTTACGAATCAACGGCACCGAATAGAAACGAAACTAAACATAACAATTTTTTTCCGCTGTGCACAAGTCTAATGAGTTATCAGTCTTCACAACGAATTGAGCCTCATACAAATAATCCTTCAATTTGTTGACAACTGCCCACTTTAGAGCAAGGAACTACAATTTATGAAATTGGCTTACATAAGCCACTGGCTGGAGCTGGCCATCTTGCTCTTGGCAAAGGACTCCTCCTAGCCCACCTCTGCTAGCATCCACACGAAGCTCATAGGGTTTGGACAGATCAGCATATGCTAAGACAGGGGCTTCAGTGAGACTTGTCTTTAACCGCTTGTAAGTGTCTTCACATGAATGGGTCCACTGCTCTCTAATGGACTCTCTTTCCTCTCCTGCCCAACTTCTTTTCTTTCATCGTTCCTTCTTCCTCCCCCCAAGGCCACTTGCAGCAATTCATTGAGGGGCTTAGCAATCTTGGCGAAGTTGGCCACAAATTTTCGGTAATATGAACAAAACCCTAAGAAGGATATCAGTTCTGTCACATTCTCAGGTCTAGGCCATGCAGTAACCGCTTCCAACTTCTTCGGGTCAGTGACCACACCCTTGGCTGAGACCACATGTCCCAAGTAAGTGACCAAAGTACGATAGAACTGACACTTCTCTAGGGATAATTTCAGCCCTTCATCATGAAGTCTTTTGAATACCTTCTCCAATCGCGCCTCATGTTCTTCCAAACACTATAATATCATCCAGATACACTAGAACTTCAACCAAGTTCATATCCCCCAATGTTCTTTCCATCAATCGTTGAAAGGTGGCTGGTGCCCCGGACAGTCCTTGGGGCATCCCATTGAATTCAAAGAATCCAAGGGGGCAAATGAAGGCTGTCTTCTCTTTGTCTTCAGCATGCATCGGTATCTGATAGTATCCACTTTTCAGATTTAGCAGACTAAACCACTTGGTCGCAGCAAGACACTGAAGAGCATCTTCAATCCATGGGGTGGTGTATTGATCTGGAATGGTTCATTGGTTAAGGGTTCAATAGTCTATGCACATGCGTAGGGTTCCATTCTTCTTCTGAACCACCACAATGGGTGAAGCATATGAACTTCAAGACCCTTGAATCACTTCAGATTTTTTTAGCTCCACCAGCTGTTCTCTCAAATCTTCCAAGTCACTGAGCGGGATCCCCTGAGCTCTCTCCCAGAAGGGTTTATCTTCCTGCAAGTTTATTCGATGCTGAGCACTCTTAGCACATCCCACATCAAAATCATTGCTAGAGAAGATCTTCTCCCACCAATCTAACTGTGACTTCATCCTCCCTCTCCAAGAAGGGGCTAGTACAGCAGCACATTCTTCCATTTCCTTCTGTAATCCTTGTCGATTCTCACTCTTCTCAACCTCTTCTGGAGGCACTGGGGTAGTTGCACTCACTTGACCTACTGACATTCAGGCTTTCAATATCCCAGGATGATCAGAGATATTCTGAAGACTAATAGACACCCTCTTTTTGCTTTGCAGCAGAGCTTTAGTAGAAACCAACTCAGGAACCATTGCTTTGACAGCTGCTTCAGTTTGGGCATCTGTATCCAGCACAATGAAGGGCCCTGGGTGATCCCAAGTAAGTTTCACAATGGCCTTCAGGCAAGCAACCTCACCTGGTTGGAGCACTTTCTTTCTCATGTCCAGCTTCCTTATTCGCCCTACTCCCTGGGCAGAAGCCTTATTCTCTTCAATCACCTGCCGGCAAGCCTGATATCATTTAGGGTGGATCTCCATTGCCACAGACCCATCTTCTCCTATTACCTTTTCCAGCAATCTTCTCACCAAGTCTGTGTTTGTTCCAATCAGCATGGAATTTTGTTCAGAACCTGCTGCTTTGGACACACCACGGCTAGGGTATCAAATGTCTCGACCTTCCCTGTCGCTGCTGGTCCAAAAGAAATTCTTATGGGAATGTATCCATCATATGGAAACTTGTCAGTCCCAATTCCCCAAATCTCTAGCTCTTCAAGCTTGTTCAGAGGAATATGCTTTAGGTACTGATTGTAGAAATCTCGGTAGGGTAAAGTGACTTGGGCTCCTGTGTCCAAAAGGGCTCTCATGTAAACACCTGCACTGACACAATAGGGGATGGCCCCACTAACTTCTCAGGTAACTTGTCCACCCCTCCATTGATAGTGTCTCTTTTTGGCCCACTTTGAGAGGATCTAACTCTAGCCCTGGGTGGTGAACGAGCATTGACTCCTGCGCCCGAGCCTCACACCCCGGTGATGGGTTAGTTGCTTTAGGGGACATCTTTCCCTTCTTCTTCCCATCCTTCAGACTCTGTTTGCCTTTATCTTGCTTCTTGGAGCTTTGTTCCTTCTTTGGGTTCTCTGATGGCTCCTTCACTGAGACCCTCTGAAGTGTCCTGCCTTCTGAGTAGATAACAACTGCTGTAATGCTTTCAGTAACTCCATAAAATTTAATTCTTCTTCATCCCTCTTCAGACACTGTCTTCTAAAATGCCCAGACTTCCCACACTTAAAGCACTTCCGAGGGTCAGCTTTATCTGACTGGGTAGTGAACTGAACTTCCTTTACCTACAACTGTGTCTGTTGTAGTTGATCTTGGGCCTGGGCCACTTGAGTAAGCAACTTGACTGGAGATTCCTCGGGTGCCGGTGAAGATACAGGGGTTTTAGTACTCTCCCCCCCACTCTGACTCTTCTTCACTGGCCACTTCAAAGGTCCCTTGCTCTATTTGCACTGGTTGAGCAGACACCTTCCCAGTCTTTGGGGTAGTATTGATCCCTTCTCGTGGTCCCCGATTCTTTTCATCCAACAGAGCTTCTTCTTCCCTAACCATTTTAATCATTTCAGGGTAAGTTGGTGCTGTCTGTGTCCCCTTGAACAGCAATCTAAGCACGATTGGATTATTGGCTCTTGCTCCCTGTAAAATCCGCTCCAGCCTGACTTTGTCAGCTTCTTTCGGATCAATTCCCTTTTTCAAGATAATTTGATGTAAGATACGATCCACTTTAACTACATAAGCAGACAACTTCTCTCCACTGTACTGATGCGTGTGCTCAAATTTGTACATCAAATCAGGAATTTTCTCCACCCTGCCATACACTGCACATAAGGCTTCAATGTTATGCATGGCCACACAATCAGCCTTTCCTCTCTTCAAACTCTGGATAACATCTGCAGCAGGACTCCTCAAGCCCTCACTTATTCTCTGTTTTTTCACTGCCTTTGGCACATTCCAATCTTCCACAGCTTGAATGGCTTGGTCCATCCAATTCTCAAATCCTTCCTCACCTTCTGGTGGGGCGGTGCGGCCCGAGAAGAACTGCAGTTTCCTGTAGCCCTAATTGCCTGTAATATTGTTGTTCTTGATTAAACTTTCTATCAGCCAACTCATATCCATATAGAACGAAACTGGAGGCATCCCTTTGTTGGTGGTATCAGATTCTTCTTCTTCCACATCAGGACTCACAGAGCCACACTGAGACAGCCTCTGTGACCACACATAGGTGTGGTCTTCTCCATACTGAGGCTTCAGATCCACAACATAGGATCCTTAGGATAGAATCCAGAGGGCGTGTTAGGCCTCAACCTCTCCCATAAGGCACCTCTTCTCCCAGGAACCCTCCTCTGCTGCACAGCCTGATGGAAGATGTAGTTCTACTGCAGCACAGCCAGGGGGCAAATCCTCACAAGCAAACTACAACCCCCAGAGTGCATCTCTGGTCACTGTTAGAGTCACAGAACATTAAACTGGCACTAGGGGAAACAGCTGCATTAAACCTGAAGGCAGAAACGTCCATGTTGCCTAGAGTGTGCATAACCAGCTCCTGGCTACACTCCACTTTAAGTTGATTCATTCTCATACATTATAGTTGTGGTAACATTCAGGCGGTCATACTTCTAATACTTTTCATAGAACTTTAGTTGTATAAAGGAAAAGCAACTTCCTATTTCTCCACTCGCTGAGTTGCAACATTGTTTCCTGCTTTTGTCTCTCTGGATGCGTACTTTGAATAATCTACTTATAAAACGACAGCTTGCATCTAGAATCCTACTTCCCTTTTACTGTTCATATGAAAGGTTATGTCACCAAGATAAAGGAAAGAGGTGACAATAACAGCCTGTGTTCCTCCTACTCTTTCCACAAACGTTGCTGTTGCATGAATCTGATTGTGAGGAGCATCCTCTTTATAGTATAACTATTGTGCACATAGTACAATATTAAAAACTCCAGAATAAAAAAAAAAGAATGAACATCTACAATCTAAGAATAAGGGTTCCTTTAGACGTGGTTGGGGCTGTTAAAAAAAAAGCATGGTTGAGCGGCGCGTTAAGCATCTCCAACTGGCCCCCTTAATCTGCAAATGCAATGAATGGGAGAGTTCACAAGCTGTGGTTGTCATGTTCGGTCGTCAGTGCTGCTGCTCAATATTTGAAATTGAAGCGAATGGTGATGTAATTACACATTGACACAGCAGGTGGGGAGGAGGAATCATATCACCTCTGCACTGCCTGTCAAATTCCTCTGAGCCTAAACTTAAGGGTGAGGGTGCTATGTACAGAGTGCAGGGTTCATGCAGAGTGCAGGGTTCAGAGGGGGCTATGTACAGAGTGCAGGGTTCATGTAGGGTGCAGGGCTCAGAGGGTGCTATGTACAGAGTGCAAGGTTCATATAGGGTGCAGGGTTCAGATGGTGCCATGTACAGAGTGCAGGGTTCATGTAGGGTGCAGGGTTCAGGGGGTGCTATGTACAGAGTGCAGGGTTCATGCTGGGTGCAGAGGTCAGAGGGTGCTATGTACAGAGTGCAGGGTTAATGTAGGGTGCAGAGGTCAGAGGGTGCTATGTACAGAGTGCAGAGTTCATGTAGGGTACAGAGTTCAGAGGGTGCTATGTACAGAGTGCAGAGTTCATGTAGGGTGCAGGGTTCAGAGGGGGCTATGTACAGAGCGCAGGGTTCATGTAGGGTGCAGGGTTCAGAGGGTGCTATTTACAGAACGCAGGGTTAATGTAGGGTGCAGAGGTCAGAGGGTGCTATGTACAGAGTGCAGAGTTCATGTAGGGTGCAGGGTTCAGAGGGTGCTATGTACAGAGTGCAGGGTTCATGTAGGGTGCAGGGTTCAGAGGGTGCTATGTACAGACTGCAGGGTTCATATAGTGTGCAGGGATCAGAGGGTGCTATGTACAGAGTGCAGGGTTCATGTAGGGTGCAGGGTTCAGAGTGCAGGGTTCATGTAGAGTGCCGGGTTCAGAGTGCAGGGTTCATGTAGGGTGCAGGGTTCAGAGGGTGCTATGTACAGAGTGCAGGGTTCAGAGGGTGCTATGTACAGAGCTGAAGTAAAGGCCTGACTAATAGTATACAGCGCAAACACTGTTTGCAGTCATGAATGATAGAGCCAACAGCACCTGTAATCAATATTATCATCCTAATAATCACACTGTACAGCCTATGTCTTACTGTAGTGTATATAGACTGTACAGTGTGATTATCACTCTATCATTCATGGTTGCACTGTATACCTGTTGTACTACTCCTTAAAGGACTGCAAGGAATGTACCAGGCTGCAGAACAGTTGGAAGGGCAAGCCTGGGTGGAAGTGCAGATTTATGTAAGGTTAGTGGTGAAACAGAAGAAAGTGAACTGGAAAGGAGAGGGGAATGAGGATGGTGTGTGATTTTCTGCATGGTCTCTTTGGGAAGATGTAGACGTGGGAGGGGAAGTGCGGCTGGGGGTGAAAGGTGCCCAGGTATTAGGAGAACTTATCAGGAAGAAGGGCTGAGTGACTGGGAAGGAGAGGAAGTTGAAGGGAGTGGAAGGAGCTCAGCGAAGGAGGAGAATGATTATTTAATATATTGCAGTGCAGTCAGTAGCAGATCTCTCACCTCGGATCACTGCAGGACTTTCACTCATTGCATGCAGTTCCTGATCAGGCTTCTCCCCAGACTCCCCGCATTGGAGTTGCATCATCGCGCGCCCACTAAGGCTGGATTCACACCAAACGTGACGTCAGGTACATTGTACCAAAGGATACCCTTACGCAAGATATCACGTTGAGACGTTTTACGTTTTTCGCGATTTTTACGTATCCACACTTAGGTCGGAATCACCCGCGCGCTACTACGTTGAGGTTACGCCCCTCAGACCCCTCTTCGGACTA
>BLSH010347173.1:126695-139155 GCA_018402905.1 Glandirana rugosa | reverse complement strand
AGGAATGTAACCACCAGTCACCCTTCTTACGAGGAATGTAACCACCAGTCACCCTTCTTACTAGGAATGTAATGACCACCAATGTAAGGATCATTCTTCCCACTGACCACCAATGTAAGGAGCATTCTTCCCACTGACCACCAATGTAAGGATCATTCTTCCCACTGACCACCAATGTAAGGATTATTCTTCCCATTGACCACCAATGTAAGAGATATGTTTTGCTGTTGATTGAAATGGTTTTATTAAGGGCACCTTGACACCTGAAAAGTATTTAGGGGTTCCTCAGGGGTGAAGAGGTTGAGAAAGACCTCTACGGTACTAAGATCATTAGGGCATTTACTCTAACAAAATGTCAAGCTATAGTAACAATGGATCAAAGGGTGAGTACCTGGATTGAAAACTGGCTGCAGGGGAGAGTCCAGAGGGTGGTGATAAATGGGGAGTACTCAGAATGGTCTGGTGTAGAAAGTGGGGTTCCCGAAGGATCTGTCCTGGGACCAATCCTTTTCAATTTATTTATAAATGATTTGGAGGATGGGGTGAAGAGCTCAATCTCAATATTTGCGGATGATACCAAGATAAGCAGAGCAATAAACTCTCCACAGGATGTGGAAACCTTACAAGAAGATCTGAACAAATTAATGGGATGGGCAGACAAATGGCAAATGAGATTTAACGTAGAAAAATGTAAGATAATGCATTTGGGTACCAAGAACATGAACGCAAACTACTCACTGGGGGGAGCCCCTGGGGGAATCTAGGATGGAAAAAGACCTAGGGGTCCTGGTAGAGAACAGGCTCAGCAGTGCCATGCAATGCCAAGCTGCTGCAAGCAAAGCTAACAAAGTGTTGGCATGCATCAAGAAAGGGATTAACTCCAGGGATAAATCAATAATTCTCCCACTCTACAAGTCTCTGGAGTATGCCGTCCACTTCTGGGCGCCGGTCCTCAAGAAGGATGTCCTGGAACTGGAAAGGGTTCAGAGAAGGACAACAAAGCTAATTAAGGGATTGGAGGACCTCAGTTATGAGGAAAGATTACAAGCACTAAACTTATTCTCTCTGGAGAAAAGACGCTTGAGTGGGGATATGATTTTAATGTACAAATACTGTACTGGTGACCCCACTATAGGGACAAAACTATTCAGCGCAAGGGAGTTCACAAAGACACGCGGCCATTCACTAAGAATAGAGGAAAGGCGGTTTAACCTTAAAATGCGTAGAGGTTTCTTTACGGTAAGAGCAGTGAGAATGTGGAATTCTCTTCCACAAGCAGTGGTCTCTGCTGGGAGTGTAGATAAATTCAAAAACTACTAGATGCACACCTAAGGGACCACAGCATTGAGGGATATACAATGTAATACTGACATGAAAGGACACACATAGGTTGGACTTGATGGACTTGTGTCTTTTTTCAACCTCACTAACTATGTAACTATGTAACTATGTAACAACACAATACCAATTATTAGAATTGTATCTTTTTGACCCTTAAGTCATTTCTGTTAAATTGTATTTTCAGCCAAAACTATTTTATTTGATAATGTAGGGAAGAATTGCACCGTCTGCGGGGAATGATTTCAGTCCCGATTATAACTGAATAAATTTGCGCTATTGCGCAAAATGACATACCTGTACCTCACATTTCATTAGACACTAGGGGGCACCCGCGTTGCCGGAGGCACGATCGCGTACTGTTTGGAAACAGGGAATGTCAGTCAGTGGTTCCGGCGGCTCCAATGTCTGCCTGCCACCCGAGATCATTCCCCAGAGAGGCAGAACGGCGATCTGTCTATGTAAACAAGGCAGATTGCCGCTCTGACAGGGGAGAAGATAGGGATATTGTGTTCTTGTCTTCATCCAGTTAGAGCAACCCCCATACAGTTAGCAAGCACAAGTGTCAGTTAGGTGTCCGATTGATTGTAAACCCTTTTTTCTTTTTCTTTTGTATGAAACTAACAAAAATGTTATACTTACCTCCTCTGTTGCAGTGGATTTGCACAGAGCAGCCCCGATCCTCCTCTTCTCTGCTCCTGGCCCCTTCCTCCTGTTGAGTGCCCCCACAGCAAGCAGCTTGCTATATGGGCACCCGAGCTGAGCTGCAGCTCAGTGTGTCCATTCAGACACAGAGCTGTGATTCAGCCTTGCCCCCTCTATCTCCTGATTGGCTAACTGACTTTGATTGACAGCAGGGGGAGCCAATGGCGCTGCTGCTGTGTCTCAGCCAATCAGGAGGGCCGAGACACTCATGGACAGAGATGGGGCTCAGGTAAGTATTAGGGGGGCTACTGCACACAGAAGGCTTTTTATATTAATGCACAGAATGCATTAAAAAAAAACAACCCCTTTATGTAGTGGGCAGGGAAGCAGGCCAACGCTTCGTTAACTGGTGACTCATCAGCTGACAGCGGGCTTCCCCACTGACAGCTGAAATGTAAACAAAACAATGCCAGCAACAGAAGATTAAAAAAAAACAGCATGGGCGCCCCCCCCCCCCTCCATACCAGGCTCTTGGAGTGTCCTTGAAAATGTGGCTGTTAGTGATAAATTTCCTATTTAAGTTCACTAACAGCCCCAAAGATGCTGTTAGAAATTCAGAAATAAGAAAGAACATTTGAAATAATGTCTAACTAATAAATAACTATTACATTATAGGTATTGGAATTTCCTTTCAGATTTGGTTGTTAGTGAACTTAAATATGAAATTTATCACTAACAGCCAAATTTTCAAGGAAACTCCAATACCTATAATTTAATAATTATTTATTATTATTTCAAATGTTCTTTCTTATTTCTGAATTCTGAATTTTCTGAATTTTTACTTCCAAATTTCTGAATATCGGAATATCGAATTTTGGCATTTTCAAATTGGCGAATTCACGAATTTCCGAATTTCAAATCCCGAAATTTCTAATTTACGTTTTATGAATTTTTTTCAAACTCCCGAATTCCTGAAAAAATAAAAAAGCAAACGGGGCGAAAACGATAGCAAACAAATATTTCAGCCATGCACAAGCTTAGCTTTTACGTCTTTAGATGCCCAACACAAGTCGTTTTAAGGCTCCTTTCACACTGAGTGCTGTCACACTGGGGCGGTGCGCTTGCGGGACGTTACAAAAAGTAGCACGGAGCGCCGGCACTTTTAACCCCTTATGGGGGGTTAAAAGCACCACGCTCCCGACAGAATAGTGGAGCCATATCGCCGGTAAAACTCCGCTAAAACTACCGGCCGCGGTTGGGCTGCAATGTGAAAGTAGCTTAAATGTTACGGTAGAGGAAGCCAATATTATTTGGTAGCCGTCTTCCATCATCTCACTCCTTTCACATTCATTATCCAATCACAGAAGGAAAAAAAAACTTGATTCACCATAATCATCCAGCTTCATTGATTCGTCATAAAATCGGATCAAAGTTTCCATACTTGATCCCACCAATTCTACGTAATAATTCAACTTAAAATTCATGTTTGGGGATCTCAAGACACATCCGACTTGTCTGCCAAAATAATCATTTCTGTAGTCTTCACATGGTACGGAAATGCTGCGATTCCTAATAGAAAAAGAACTGCATACAGTAAATGCATTCACCATATGTAACCACCTGCTAGACATGTGCAGAGTGAAAAAAATTGTTTCGTTTCAATTCGTTATTTACATAAGTTTGTTTAGTTGGATTTGTTTCATTGGTTTTCCGAATTTGTTTACTTTGTTCATTTTCGAATCGATTAGAAACGTTTTTGTACCAATTTCGAATAGTTTTCGAATTCGAATCGTTTTCAAATTCAAATTGTTTTTAAAATCGAAATGTTTTCAAATTCAAATAGTTTTCAAATTTGAATCGTTTTCAAATTTGAATCGTTTTCAAATTCAAATCGTTTTCAAATTCAAATCGTTTTCAAATTCGAATCGTTTTCAAATTCAAATCGTTTTTAAATTCAAATCATTTTCAAATTCAAATAGTTTTCCAATCGTTTTCCAATTTCCAAGGAGAATGGGGTGGAGTGGAAAGTGGAGGAATAGAATGGAAAAAGATAGAATACAATAGAGGGGAATATAACAGAGAATGAAAGAATATAATGTGGTGGAGGGGAACAGAGATGTTGCGTTCTATTCTTTTGTTTTCTGTTATATTCTTTTCTAGTATATTGGGGTTTTTTTCTGTTCTATTCCTTTGTTTTGTATTCTGTTTTGTTCTCTTTGGAAAACTATTCAAATTCGAGGATTTTTTTTTCAAATTCGAATTTGAAAACTATTGGAATTTGAGAACTTTTCGAATTCGAATTTGAAAACTATTCCAATTCAAAAATGATTCGAAAATTATTTGAATTCAAATTTAGTCCGATTTTTCTTTTTCGTTATTCGGATTTGGTACTATTGTAATTTGGAAATTCAGAGATACATCCGACTTTCCAATAAAGGAAAATTCGTCTGAATTTTAAACTAACATGTCTACCACCTGCCTCCCAAGCCAATTCTGCCACTCCTCTCCTACATGTAAAAATCATTAGACATGTGCAATTTGTTTAGTTCCGAATTCATTTTTCAATGAGATTAAAAAAAAAAAATAGTTAATTTGAAAATATTCAAATAACAAAATCCATGTAATGGATTTTTCTGAAATTTAAAAGTCCGAAAATTCGAAATCTGGAAATTCTAAATTCCGAAAATAAAAACGAAAATCCGTAATGATACCTAACTAACTTACAATAACTATTACTAATTATTAAATTATAGGTATTGGAATTTCCTTTCAAATTTGGCTGTTAGTGAACGTAAGAGAATACAAATTTATCTGAAATAATGAATGCTACATCTAAGGCCTCATACACACGGGCGTATTTTGACGCCGGCGTCTACTGACGTTTTTTAGCTGCTCCCCATGTTAGTCAATGGCCACATAAAATACGTCGGCGTTTTTGAGCTGTAGATGGCGTCGGCGTATCAGAGAACCCACGACCAGCGCGTTCCTTGGCTGCAACGACGTCAAAAAGCGCCGCAAAACGCCACGAGACGCCAACAGACGCCAACAAACGCCACCTAATATTGTACCGGCGTTTTCCGGCGTTTTTTTGACGCCGACGTTTTTAGGTTGAAAAATAGCAGAGGAATGATTTTTTTTTAAAAAACGTCTATTGACGCCGACGCTCACTAGCGCTCAAAAACGCCAATGCATAACGCCGAAAAACGTCAACTTTATCTCCTTGACGTCGGGCCCGACGTTTTGTTTATTATTTTATATACGCCCGTGTGTATGAGGCCTAAACGTTTAGAACATAATGAATTAATAATAATAAAACTTTTTTATTATTATTATTATTATTATTAATAATAATAATAAAACTTTTATTATTATTATTATTATTATTTATTATTAATTTGTTACGTTCCATTTGTTTAGATGAGGTATTCGTTATTTTGGATAATTCGTAACTTCAGATACATTCATTATTTGTTACATTCACTAACAGCCAAGTTTTAAAGGAAATTCCAATACCTATAATTTCATAGTTGGTTATTATTACTTAGTTATTATTTTGGATTTTTGAATTTTCAGATTTTTGTTCTTATTTCCGAATTTTTGAATTTCTGAATTTTTGAATTTCCAAATTTTTTAATTTTTCTGACGTTATGAATTTATTAGAAATAACGAATTTCGATCATAACTAATGACATGAAAAACAAAAAAAAAATAAATAAATAAATAAAATGGAAACAAACACATTTTTCAGCAGTGCACATCTAAAAATCATAATTTTTTTGCTATAAAATTACTCAGGATCCCCAAACATTACATATATTTTTATCAGAGACCCTAGGGAATAAAATGGTGGCTGTTGCATCTTTTATGTTGCACGGTATTTGCGCTGAAATTTTTCAAACACAATTTTTTTTTGGGAAAAAAAAACACTTTCATGAATTAAAAAAACAAAGCTATAAAGTTATCCCAATTTTTTTGTATAATGTGAAAGATGATGCTGCGTCAAGTAAATGGATACCTAACATGTCACGCTTTAAAATTGCGCACACTCGTGGAATGGCACCAAATGTGGGTACTTAAAAATCTCCATAGACTACGCTTTAACATTTTCTACAGGTTACCAGTTTAGAGGTACAGAGGAGGTCTAGTGCTAGAATTATTGCTCTCACTCTAACGATCGCATCGATACCTCACATGTGTGGGTTGAATGTCGTTTACATATGCGGGTGCGACCTACGTATGCGTTCGCGTCTGTGTGCGAGCACGCGGGGACGGGGGCGCTTTAAATTTTTTTTTTGTTTATTTTATTTCATTTTTTAATTTTTACACTTTCCCTTTATTTTTTTTACTTTGTGATCACTTTTATTCCCATTACAAGGAATAGCTCTGTAATAGGAATGGGACATGACAGGTCCTCTTTATGGAGAGATCTGGGGTCTAGAAGTCCCCACATCTCTCCTCTAGGCTGGAAAGCCTGAGATCAAAAATAAAAAAAAATCTGAAGCTTTCCAGCCAAATACACAGCAGTGTTTACAACTGCCGGGGCCCGGGCGTGATGTCATAACATCGTGCCTGGCCTCCGAGGGTCATAGAGATGACATCTGGTACTCGGTCAGCTCTACTTCCATTGCCGCCGGCAGGTTCATCCTCCGGCTCGCCGATCGCGCGGGTGAGACCGGAGAAGCCCTGGAGGGCGGTGGGAGGGGAGGGACCTCCTCTCCCGCCGCATGTGAAAACAGTCAAGCAGAGAAACAGCCGCTATGATTGTTTTTACAATGCAGGGAATTTCCGGCTGAAAAGAATGATACCTGGATGATGCCTGCAGCTTCGGGCATCATTCAGATATCGCCACTTCAAGTTCCCGAGGTCATATGACGTGAACCCGGGTGAAGTGGTTAAAGAGACACTGTCACCAAACCATTAATTTCAACAAAAATCTTCCCTCAAAATTTTTGGTGCATTTAACATACTTTGCATGTATGTTTTTTACCGGTAAAAGCCTCCCTTGTGTAGACATCCATCCCTGAGACTGCTGCTGGTTGCTGCCATCTTGAATGTTACGTCAGCAGCCCCAGGAGACTCAAGTGCCACTCTATAGCAGCCATTCCCAACCAGGGAACATTAAGGTTCCTCCAGAGGTTGACAAGGGTTCCTTGAGCTGTGGCTGAAGGACCTCCCATCTGGTACCCCACCGTTGCTCCTGGTCCAGTGCCACTTAGCAGATCCAGCAGTATGACACCAATGACCTATCTGTTAGGGTGACATTCTGGTCACTACTGTAAGAATGACCTCCCTTGTGTAGTCTACCATCCCTGAGACTGCTGCTGGTTGCTGCCATCTTGAATGTGACGTCAGCAGCCCCAGGACACTCAAGTGCCACTCTATAGCAGACATTCCCAACCAGGGAACATTATTGTTCCTCCAGAGGTTGACAAGGGTTCCTTGAGCCTTGGCTGAAGGACCTCCCATCTGGTACCCCACCGTTGCTCCTGGTCCAGTGTCACTTAGCAGATCCAGCAGTATGACACCAATGACCTATCTATCTATCTGTTAGGGTGACATTCTGGTCACCACTGTAAGAATGGCCTCCCTTGTGTAGACATCCATCCCTGAGACTGCTGCTGGTTGCTGCCATCTTGAATGTGACCTCGGCAGCCCCAGGAGACTCAAGTGCCACTCTATAGCAGCCATTCCCAACCAGGGAACATTAAGGTTCATCCAGAGGTTGACAAGGGTTCCTTGAGCCGTGGCTGAAGGACCTCCCATCTGGTACCCCACCGTTGCTCCTGGTCCAGTGCCACTTAGCAGATCCAGCAGTATGACACCGATGACCTATCTAGCTATCTGTTAGGGTGACATTCTGGTCACTACTGTAAGAATGGACTTCCAACTGACCATCAATGTGAAGTTTATTTCCCCAATGCCTCCTAATAAATTAATTTTAGAAGACCTGGAAATTATTTTAAGGGTTCCTCTGGGGTAAAAAGGTCAAGAAAGGCTGCTCTATATTATTTCCCTTCACTTCTTCCCTGGCAGCTACATAAAAGGTTATGTAGGGGGGTGAGGGGAGGGGTTGAGGAGCTGGGCCAGCAAAGAATAATTTAACACTCTCAGAAGAGGAGAGGGCTATAATGTGCAAGGAGGGAGGTGCAATGGAATACCGTTACTGAACAAATCAAATTCACCAGCAAGTTCAAGGAGAATTTGTAAGCGGAAAAAAAATGAATTATGGAAAAATTGAAATATGTAATTTATAGAAAATTTAAAGAAAAAAAAACGTAGGGCTCTATTTAAAAACAAATGCTGTGAAAAAGAGCTAAAGTGCTCCCACAGCCATCACAAAATATTGCAGTAATGTGTCTAATATGTTTATTTCCATTGATCGTCAGCTCCATCTAATGAACATAGTCCAATATGTAACTGATTCAGGTATTTCAGTAAAATACATCATTTTGGGCACTAGATGACTGTGAGTCCACTCTTTATATACCTCTCTGTTGGCACATGTCTCCACCTCTCTGTACCAGTGGCTGCAAAGCTCTGTGACGGTGCTGACCAATATGTCTATCTCCAATGATCATCAGCTCCATCTAGTGCCCTTATTGCTGTATTTTATGGAAATATCTCAATCAGTTAGATACCGCACTATGGACACTAGATGGAGCTGATGATTACAGGAAATATACATATTGGTCAGCACCGCCTCAGAGCAAAGCTTTGCTGATCAGTCAGATCACATATATTAAGGAGAGAGCCCTGATCATCAGTCAGATCACATACATTATATAAAGGTCTATGAACAGCTGAGACTATTACTGTCTGGTCTGGCCACCAGGTAAGATGTGGATCTAGGGTCGGAGGCTTTATCCCACCCAAAGCTTTACAAAGCCACCAGGCTCCAAGACTCAGACCATATTAAGTTCTGAGAAAACATCAGCTATAAACCATCAATCCCTTCACAATGTGTATGTGAGCAACCTAGGTGGCATATATACATTGCCCACTTTGGGGAAGTTACAAAGAAATCCAGGCGGTGGTTTTAGATATAGAACTCTTGGTAGAAATATGCTGCAGTCCATTGTGCCTATAACTGAGAAATGGTCATCCTATAGGTGTGCCATGGTGCACTGTGTAAGCTGCTGACTTCTTGCATCTCTTGGATACTCCATCAGATCTTCCTGCCATGATTCCCAACTCTGTATCTGTCTACTGGGGAGCTTGGGGTGATTCTGCCCACCTTTGGGTGTTCAAAGTTGTCCTGTGACATTCTTTATCATAAAAAAATAATCAGGTGGGTAGACCCAAGAACTGTTCTAACTCTCCAGCATCTATTAAACAATTCAATTTATGTTTTAGGTGGACCAAGCATTAATAGGCAAAATCCTTAGACCTTCCAACCATCTCAGGTTGTAGTTTTGCTAAATCGTATTGTTTTCCAATAGTATATAGTGTTATATAGGGTGTTGATTTTACCTGAAGACCAAGGAATATTGGGTGTCTTTTGGGGCTTCTCTACCCGCAGTCCATGAACAGTTCACAATAGAGACATTATAGACCTCACAGGAAAAATTTTCTGCAGCGGTGTTCTCTTTGCCTAAAAAAATAAAGAACAAATATATTGAACTCTAGAAACCTCAAGACAAGATGTGCCAATACAATCAGGAAGAGGAGTTTGCATAGTCAGGTTTCATCAAAGTTAAAAACATTCATAGTTTTAAAGAAAACCTTCCTTTGGAAGCAAATTGATGCAGTCCTAGCACCACTACAAGAATATGAATAATGAACCAACTAAGAGAAATGTGTGAGTAATAAGGAGAGGTTTTTTTATGGGACTTTGAGGCAAAAATAATCCAAAATTATATGAATATAAATGTATTTTAAACAATTAATTCTTTCAAAAAACCTTTAATTTCATAAAAATGCATGGACTCAACTTTGATATACCATGGTTGCGTGCAAATTGCTATATACTGAAACACATGATTTCCAAGAATAAATAATTGACAATAATGAATTCATATATATACATGGAATAATACAATGCCTCAATCAATCTTTTCTTGGTATCTTTTCAAATTTCTACGCGTTTCATGGCTACACTGGCACTCATCAGGAGCAGGATACAAGAGTATGCTATATACACAGAAGGATAAACAAAATTAAAATTAGTACTTAATGCCCTTTGAACAAGGAGTCTGTTACCTATAAATGGACTCACAATTTAGCCCAGCTTAAGGGGGAGGACCATGGGGACCTCCGACATGATGTTCGGTCCGGGGCTGATGCAAGGAACCCCACCCAAGACAGGGGAAAAAAACCAGGGAAATGTTGAACCACCACCACACAGTCCATGTGTCTTGTGAGTGTGTGTTTAATGTCACCTTGGTCTGGAAAGGTGTGAAAAGATGAAAAAATGAATATGTGTAATCTGGTGTAAAAAAAAAAGAAAAAATTAATGTTGGTATTTAAAACTGTACATGGTGCAAGTGAATGACACGGAGTGCTGTCAACCTATGTCTATCCCGAGAGGAGGTCCTCAGGTTTGATGAGTGTGGTGGAAAAATCAAAGTTGGTACTGAATATCATACATGGTGCAAGAGAATGAAATGGAGTGCTGTCAACCTATGTATCCTGAGAGGAGGCCCTCAGGCGTGATGAGTATGGTGGAAAAATCAAATTCAAGATCAAAAAATCTGGCCATAAAAAGTGAATGAGTCAGCATGATGTACCTGTGTGATTGAATCCAGTGTGTGTGCTGTGGATGCTTTCCTCTCTGGTGATGGATACATGCGTGGCGGTCAACCCGAGCTATATACCCCCGATTCTGGGCAGGTCCAAGCCAGCGTCATGTGCTACAACCAGAGAGGGCGGAGGGGAGACAACGAAACCAGATCCAACAACAGTGTCCACAGTGAATCCACAACCAGTCTGATGGCGTAGGATGAAAAACAGCAACGCCTCCACATCATGGCGTCAGTAGACGCCGGGGGCTGGCGCGGGACATAATGCTGATGCACAAGAGGCGTGTCCTGCCCACGTCCCAAAGGGGACAGGGAGGGGAAACCCTATTGCACATTGCAACCCTGGGTGTCAGACATGTATCTACATGTATATAGCTCGGGTTGGCCATCACACATGTATCCATCACCAGAGAAGACCACATCCACAGCACACACACTCGATTCAATCACACAGGTACATCATGCGGACTCCATTCACTTCCTTGTTAGGTGCACTTTTTACCATACTATTGCTCATTCACTTTTTATGGCCAAATTTTGTGATTTTGAATTTGATTTTTCCATCACACTCATCACACCTGAGGGCCTCCTCTCGGGATACATAGGTTGGCAGCACTCCATTTCATTCACTTGCACCATGTACGATTTTAAATACCAACATTCCTTTTTTATTTATTTTTTCACCAGATTACACATATTAATTTTTTCATCTTTTCACACCTTTGCAGACCAACGTGGCATCAAACACACAATCGCAAGACACATGGACTGTGTGGTGGTGGTTTGATCTTTTCCTGGCTTTTTCCCCTGTCTTGGGTGGGTGTCACGTACCTGTTGGTGGAGTCTGATTGTGCAGAGGGCAACCTCTCTTACGGCCCTGGTTCGGGAACCCCTGATAGAGGAAACAGGAGATTCCGGAGCACAGGGGGGCACGAGGGCTGGTGCGGATGCAGATGGTGATGTGAAGATCCTCCAGGAGCTCGTGCAGACAGAAGAGTGGTGATGCAGGCCGGGTCGGAATTAGGCAGGCTAGTGCGGTACAAAGGAACAGGCAAGCGGGACGTCGGGTGCAGGCAGGGTCGTAAACAGGCAGGCGGCTGAGGTACCAGAGGGTTAGGCAGAGACGTGGTCGTAGGCAGGCAAAGGGTCGGTGCAGGCAGAGTTCAATCGGAGGTCAGGCAAGCCGGGTCACAGATACAGAAAGACTGGGAAAACAGGTCACAGGAACTCACTAACACTGTAGATCAGACAGCAACTTGCTACAGGAAGCAGGAAGTTTAAATAGAGCTGTTCCTCTAGGAATTAGAGGAAACCACAACCAAATGCTATTAACCCTTAGCAACCATCTTCTAACATTGCCCCCCCCCCCCCAAGGGGCAGCCTCCGGATGCCCAAACGGGTTCTCTTGGTCGGGTTCCTTCTCCAGAAGGTCCTGATCAGGGCCTCTGCATGTAAATTCTCTTCAGGCTCCCAAGAGCTCTCTTCGGGCCCATAGCCCCTCCATTTAACCAGGTATTGGATGGTGCCACCTCTCCTCCTGCAATCCAGAATGGACTCCACCTCGAATTCTTCTGATCCATCAACCAATACTGGTGCTGGTGGACCTGTCTGTCGATCAGAAAAAGGGTCGGAGACCTTAGGCTTCAACAAGGACACATGAAAAACTGGGTGGATGCGGAATGACTCAGGATTTGAAGGACGAAGGACATCGTTCAACGACAGACTAGATGTCACAATCA
>BLSH010347173.1:83669-95816 GCA_018402905.1 Glandirana rugosa | reverse complement strand
AAGTTGTCAGGCTGAGACTCTCTGGGATAGCTGTGGAAGACTTCGGTGAAAAACATTTAACATATGTGATATGACCACTCTATTGGGGGTCACACTACCTGGGGTAAGAGCATAGAGTGACTGGTGAAGAGTGACACAGGAGTGCTTTCTTCCTTTCTTGCACGGAGTTGGGGACTTTATCTACACCTGATCCTCTTCATCTTATTGATCTATCCATATGAACTGTGATTATGATCTAAAGTGGTGTTCATTCACACCGGAATTGGTTCTATGCATATATGGACTTTACTATAGCGCTGTACTTTTGTGTTTTTTAATGTTTTGCATCTGGGTGTAGGATTGATGTACAAGCAGCTGGACGTTTTCTGTTTATTCAAGTTTTTCCCATTCAATTTTATTTGTTAAATCAGCTTGTGATTAGCGCAGATTTCTCTAACATTTTAACATCTATAGCCAAAAGCACACCATATGAGAGGATGATGGGGGCTGGGGCAGATTCCACAGCTGGAGTGCAGAGTTCAGTATTTACATAAGTTTCCTGAAAGAACAGGGCTTAACAGGTACTAAGTTACTGCTTCACATGACATAGAAACCAAGAGTGACGTATCTGAAGCTGAAGCCTATCTAGGAATGAGAGGGAATATGGCAGGAGCATTTGAAGTTATATTTGCATTGGAAGATGAGCTTCAGGACAGTAGCTGGGCTCTGATTGGTTAGTGGATACTTCTCATCAAGAGTGGAAAATGAGGCTCTATAACAGCAAACCTTCCAAAATAAACAGCAGTGATCTTCTAGGAAATATCAGTATATTTCGTATCCTCCCTATTGATGTTCTTTGGGAGGGTCAGAAGTGTATACAGGCAGGTAAAAATGTTGGTCAGGCAAGAAGTTAGTTAGAGGAGAGATTGTAGCTTAAGGCCCGGGGTCTACTGTTTATGTATTATTAGAAGGCACAGATAATCGGCTTTGTTTTCCACTCCTGTCTCCGATTGGATTCATAGGAACACCAAAAGTGGCTTCAGGATCGACAGAATGATGGAGGACCACAAGAGCTGAGAAGAGCAAGGCCTTTGATCTATTACAAAGACCAGACTTGTTTCTAAAGAACTTTCTAATGAGCTTTTAGCCAAAGACTGAAACACCTTATCAGGGGCAGAAAATGGGAGGGGGTTGCATACAAAGCAAATCAATGCTTAATATGAGTTTTGTTAGGAATGAAGTGATTTTTTCTGTGCGGAGTCAGAGAGAGAAAAAATCAAGGGCGGAATGTGTTGCATTTGCTATTAAGAAGCATTATTCTCCATCAGACTAGTTTTAAAAAACAGTCTGTTTAGATAGAAATAGAAATCAGGTTACTGTTGAGTGTGCTTGAGTGGATGCTTCTCAAATAATGCCTTGTTAACAAGTACACAGGCTGTCCTCAAATAATGGGAACTTAGATATCATTGTTATATTTTAGTTGACTGTTGTTCAGTCAACTTTTGTGTAACTATCCTAACACAAACAATAGATTGCGAACCTGACATATATGTCATGACATATACCTGACATATATAGCACGTATGATACCAGAGTGCCATCTTGAGATAGAATTTGAGAATGCTTCTCTAATTGAAAATAATTTGTTGTTAAGGTAAACAAGTTTGTAACTGTTGTCAACAAAAGCTTGACAACCTGAAACTTCTCAAGTAAAAGCCAGTAGCAGAGATTGATAGGCAGGACTCCATTATGCCTTAAGACCAAGAAAGAAAGGTCTCGACCAGCCAAATAGACCAGAAGAAGACACTTTCACCTGATCTCCAGCAACTGCTTATAGAAGCTTGGATCCTCATTGCTATGCAGATCATGAACCCACTGTATCCTAAGTTAAGTAACTTTTAAGCATACTTTTACTGTGTATATAGTCCTAATATTGTAATAGTTTTCAGTGGCGGCTGGTGTTTTTTTTTGGGGGGGTACAAACAACCAGACCCCCCATTGCTCAGGCGGTGGGCGGCATATCAGCTACCCCAGCACCCCCCGCGTACTTACACCATAGGTTGCGGGCCAAGGCAGCTGGGTCTGACAGGCGGGGTGCGGGCATCGGCGGGTTGCGGGCTCGGGCAGGCAGTGGCGGGCTTCTGTGGGCAGCGCCGGGTTGTGGGTTCTGGCAGGCAGCGGCAGGATTCGGCAGGTTGCAGGCTCCAGCGGCAGTGGGCGGGCTACTGTGTCTCCTGTGCGGCTCCTCCCTTCTTCTCCTAGGTGTCCAATAGGATCGCCTTTCGTTTCAATCAATCGGGTGACTGGTTTTAGAATGGCTTCCTGATGGCCGGGAGGAGGACCAGCATGACGATAGAAAATACTTATTCGTCATCATCACACAACTGGGTTGGAGCACTGTGCCCCGAGCCCACCCATTTTTGAAGCCTATTAGAGCCTCTGGCTCTAATCACATGCTTCAAAAAGCCACTCCCTAATGCACGGGCCATCACTGATCGTTTTGTATGCACAGCATGTCTTGTATAGTAAAAGCACGTTTATACACTGCAGAGGTTTCAGCTTCCTTGCTTATACCGCAAAGTAACCTTACAAGATAGACGTAAGCAAAACAAGTAGGTGTGAGGACCGGTTCACACAGAGGAGATCCAGCTTCAGGCACAAATTTGCTAGGCGATATGAACGTGAATTCAAGGCAACTTCAGCGCAACTTCAGCGTGACTTTGGGTGACTTACAATGCGACTTAAAGTGACCTCCATGCCAGGCGACTTTGCCTGTGGCCAATCAGAGAAGGGAGGGAGGGGGTTGCCTGGGTAGTTTGTGGGGAGTACCCTGGTAATTTCTTTTCTTTCTTCGGTAAAGTCGCTTCAATGTAGATGGGGATCCGACTTGGAGGCGACTTCCATTGAATTCTATGGGCACAAGTTGGACAGAAGTCAGATTGAAGTAGTACAGGAACCTTTTTTGAAGTCGGAGCAAGTTCAGTAGTGTACATTAAGAAGGCTCTCATTCATTTCAATGGGATTTCTGATGTCAAGCAACTTGGGGCGACACAAGTCGGAGCGCAAGTCGCTTATGTGTGAACCGGTCCTGATGGTCAGGTATTTACAAACATTTGCCTTACAGTTTATAGGTAGGGATGAGCTCAGTGTTCAGTCCAAATGCAAGAGGAGCCAACCACCCCAGCAGAAATGGAAACCCCCAGTGCCAGGTCAGGCTGACATTACCCTGGGTTGGATCCATGGAATAACTTTAGGTGTCAGTCACTTTTTGTCTTTTCCAAATGTTTATTTGTTCCAAGATTACAGGGAGAGAGGGTAAGGGCTTCATATACCCCCAGTAACATATTTTCCAGACTCCAACCACACTCCTGCCATCACACTGCATAATGAGAACATGGGCCGCAGTTTATTGTGGTATGGATGAACATGACAGTGTCTGGCTTTTAATGGTTGTGAAGGAAGCACAGGGATTCCCTGGCAATGTAAGTGGCTAGAGATTGGAGGGGTTACATCATTGCCTAAATATGGCCACATGGCCATGTTTGGGTAATAACATTACCTAAATATAGCTATGGCCATATTTGGGCATGAAGTCACCATTATCCCTGATTGTAATCAGAAAATTAGACGCACAACTTATGTGTAATTTATGCTCGTTGAAAGCCCAAAGGTCTCCTTGAATTTTGGGCCCCTCTATTCATCTGGGCTGGGTTTATTTTATGTTCCCCCTTGAGGTTCCTGCTCTCCAGCCCCCCCCCCTTTTTTACCCCTACTATATGGTATTTTCTTGCTTAACTTTTCAATGATGTACGGAAAATAGAAGTGGGACATTATATGAAGCATATGCTAATTGGAATGTTGTGTATATATATATATATAATTAAATCGGCAAGGCTGGGCTAATAATAAGAATTCATATATGGTACACAACGGTTACACAAATATAAAACATTGATACATAGGGTAATAGCTGTTGCCTAAATTCATATATGTACATTGTCCAACACTTGCACAGGATAAACATGATATAATAGTTATAAACATTCCAATAAAATACATATATATATATATACACATAGCATAATAAGGCAAGATATCTATATGGTTATAATCCTCTGATCCCTGAAGGAAGGACCATATATTAACATAATAGCAGAGACTTGAGATACTAGTATATAAGCCATAGAATGCAGGTCCATGAAGGCGTATAATAGTAAAAATTAATTGCAGTGTATGTAGGCTCTACGCGTTTCGTGGCTTCCAACCGATCGTCAGGAGCAAACCTGCATTTTCTATCTGGAATAGAATGCATAATCTCAGTAATATGTCATAGAAGTAGGGAGCTGTAGGGATAAGATAGAGCCCTTACGAGTGGTACTTACAACTCAGCTGTGTTTTCGTGGCATGCCATAGAGCCCCAGAGGCCCCCCAGGAAATGAACATTTCCCCCATTCCCCTTCATGTTGCATATTAGGAATGGAAGTGTTTTGCTTTTGTTAATATGTTTAGGCTATTTTTGGTACCTAGGTTTTGGTCCTTATTTCATACCCCCTTGTTGGTTGCCAGTAGGGTATATAGCATGACATTACCTAATAATTATGCTTCTCCCGGGCTGTTTGGTCTGAGGGTGGCCCAGTCGCCCTGCCCAGTCGCCCCTTCGGGGTTGTCGTCACTTTCGGGAGCTGTGATGCGCACTGCATGGCCCCTCCCTTCCCCCGCCCATTGGCGTGGGTTTGGTGGTGGTGCGTGCACTGCGTGTCAATAACACACTCAGCATGCCGTGCAGATGGCATCATGTCTATGGCGCACATGCACTGACATTTTACCATTGGCCCAGCACACCTTGGGAGGTACGGCACCGCATCGGGCGGGCGGCCCAGTCCAGGCGACGTCAGCCCTCCTACCTCAGTGCGAGCTTCTGTGACATTGGTGAGCGGGCTGGCTGCTGCTGGGCCTATTTAGGTGCTTCCCAGGGTGGTACGTTCATTTGGCTGGTCCCCTATATCTGGTACACTGCACACTGCATGTCTGTGCACACTATGGTTGTTATCAGGTATACCCCTATATTTACCATGAGTTTTTTGTCTGGCTTCTCACCTGTCTCCATGGTTCATTCTGGTTCCACACTTTCTTTTTCCTTTTCTTTTCTTCCTTTTCCACTTCCTTTTTAATCACTCACCATCCAGCTCCATGGTGGAGCTGCTTTTTTCTATTTTCTATGGCACCCATTAGCACCCATTCCCCTTCCCCCAGCACTTTTTGGTTATCCCAGATTCAACAATGTTAACCTTTATCCACAGATGTCCATCACAGTTGGGTTGCTACCTGTTCTATTTTCAAGGGGGCCATTCCTCATGTACGGCTAGCCCGGGGGTTACCCTGTTTGGGTTCATTTGGGCGGTCTGTCCCACCTCAGCTCCCGGCACTGATGCTCATTCCTTGGGGGGCCTCTGGGGCTCTATGGCATGCCACAAGCACACAACTGAGTTGTAAGTGCCATTTGTAAGGGCTCTATCTTATCCCTACAGCTCCCTACTTCTATGACATATTACTGAGATTATGCATTCTATTCCAGATAGGAAATGCAGGTTTTCTCCTGACGAGCGATTGGAAGCCGCAAAACGCGTAGAGATTACATACACTGCAATTCTTTTTTACTATTATACCCCTTCATGGACCTGCATTCTATAGTTTATATACTAGTATCTCAAGTCTCTGCTATTATGTTAATATATGGTACTTCCTTCAGGGATCAGAGGATCATAACCATATAGGTATCTTGCCTTATTATGCTATGTATATATATGTATTTTATTGGAATGTTTATAACTGTTATATCATGTTTATCCTGTGCAAGTGTTGGACGATGTACATATATTCATTTAGACAACAGATATTACCCTATGTATCAATAAAAATGTTTTATATTTTTGTAACGGTTGTGCACCATATATGAATTCCTATTATTAACCCAGCCTTGCTGATTTAATCATATATATATATATATATATATATATATCTACACACAACATTCCAATTAGCACACGCTTCATACAAAGTCCCACTCCTATTTTTCGTTCATAATGATAGGGATGGAGGCGGATGACTCAAACGAGCATCGCCTCATATTACGGTAAGTCCCACATTTTCACCATCCCCGTTCATGTTTTCAATGATGTAATAAGAATATTTTTTTTCTTTTTTGTACATATTGCATTATTGTTATGTTTTATTCTGTTTTTGAGCATTTTTTATGTATTGCAGCCATTCATCATTAAGTGCGAACCCTGAAAAAGTAATTTCTTGTGAAAGGCATCAGTTCAATGTGCTTCGATGCAAAGTGTTGTTTTCAAACAAATAGCTACCTGCTCAATGTAATCAGTATACTCTGCTAATATGGTTTTAAATTGATGTCATTATGTTTTTAAGGAATTTCATAATAAAAATTGTGTTATGAAGCTTAGATTCTTCCTGTTGTTTGTCCCATTGTTTTGGTACATGTAAAATCCCTTTGCTTTTGGCAGAGAAGGGGGTTTTGCTGTCCCCCCTTTTCTTAGGGGTCATATATTCCCACTTTTCATCTTCCTTCCCTGTTTTTCCTTATGCTCCTTGAAAGTCCAAAGGTGGTCCTTGTATTTTGGGTCCCTTTATGTATCTGGGCTGTGAAAAAGTCTCACACATGTGGTCAGGGGAGGGCTGGCAGCCTTAGGCCTGGGGGGCAAGTCCAATCAAGTGGCCCATTGAACCACTGAATCAGCTCACCATCCATGCCCACCTGGTTTTAGAACAGATATTGATGTTATGAAGCAAGACAAATATGATACAATGTGATTACACAGAGCGGGGATTTCCTGCTTACCTGGCGCGGCCACTGTCATATGAAGTCCCGCCTCCTGAACCTGCTCCTATGATAGATATCACAAGTGTGCCGTCTATTATAGAAGCTGGTCCAGGAGGTAGGACTTTGAAAGCAAGCGATCCCCGCTCTGTGTAATTTCCCCCCCCCCCCCCGGCAGCCCAATGGGCCCAGCAGGATTCATGGTAGGGCCAGCCCTGGGTGCCCTCCCTTTGCCTACAGTTAGTTGGTGGCTGCGCCCCTGGCCCCTTCTGTGAGCGGGCAGCAGCTGTCAGCCATTTTGAATGTAAGTTAGGGTGGCCTGGGGGGCAATTGCCACCCTGCCCCCCGGCCCAGCCCTCCCCTGCATGTGGTATCCCCATACTCAAGGTTTGTGTGAGAAATACCTTGTTAAAACGACAATTTTCAGGGGAAAAAAAAACATTTTATTTAATGTCTTTATTTTCCAAAAAATTGTGGAAAAAAAGACTGTAAACTGAAGCTCTAACGAGCAAGACCCTCTGATTTCAATTGTACTGTTTGCCTTTATGTTGTAAAGTAATAATAATAATAAATTAAGTAATAGTAATAAAATATTTACAACTTCAAAAACTCGCCATGACACTTACTAAATACCTTGGACAGTCTACTTTCCAAAAAGGGGTAATTTTTACTGTCCTCGGATTACAGGGCCTCAAGAAATGAGATAGGCTGTCAGTATATCGGGATTGATAAATTTTCAAATATACTGTATATACCATAGTTTGTGGACTATATATGATAACTTTTACGCAGACTAAATAATATACGCTGATTTGGGTTATTTTTTTACCAAAGAACATAGCAGAATACATTCTGGCTTAAATTTATGAGAAAAATTACTTATTTGCAAAACTTAATAACAGAAAGTAGGAAAAACTTTTTTTTCAAAATTTTCTGTACTTTTTTGCTTAACCACTTGCTTACTGGGAACTTTTACTCCCTTCCTACCCAGACCAATTTCCAGCTTTCAGCACTGTCACACTTTGAATAACAGTCACTCAGTCTTGCAACACTTTACCCATATGAAATTTTCATTTCATTTTTTTTCACACAAATAGAGCTTTGTTTTGGAAGTATTTAATCAGCACTTGGTTTTTATTTTTTGCTATAGAAACAAAAAAAAAGACCGAAAATTTTGAAAAAACAAAAAAACAAAAACATTTTTCATAGTTTTCATAATTTTGCAAACAGGTAATTTTTCTCCTTCATTGATGGGCACTGACAGGCTGCACTGATACGCACTGATGAGGCAGCACTGATGGGCACTGATAAGTGGCACTGATGGGCACTGTTAGGTGACACTGATGAAGTTGCACTGGTGAGCACTGATGAGGCTTCACTGATAGGCGGCACTGATGGGCTCTGATAGGATGCACTAAATGGCACTGATAGGTGGCACTTATGGGCACTGGTATGTGGCACAAACAGGCAGCACTGTTAAGTGACACTGATGATGAGGCACTGATGAGGCAGCACTGTTGGGCACTGATAGGTGGCACTGATGAAGCTACACTGGTGGGCACTGATGAAACTGCGCTGGTGGGCAGTGATGAGGCTTCACTGATAGGTGACACTGATGGGCTCTGATAAGCAGCACTGAAAAGTGGCACTGATTGGTAGCATTGATGGGCACTGATAGGCAGCACTGATGGGCACTGATAGATGGCACTCGTGGCCACTGATTAGTAGCACTGGGGTGCACTGATAGGTGGCACTAGTGGGCACTGATAGGTGGCACTGGTTGGCACTGATTAGCAGCACTGGTGGGCACAGATCAGGACAGGTATCCCTGTAACAGAAGCCAGTTACTGGCTTTCTTCTGTTCTCCTGCTGATTGTGAAGAGAAAAAAAAGTAGATAACTGGCTTCTGTTGTCATTGGCTGACAGCTGGTCACATGGTAAAAGGATGTGATTGGTCCTTTACCCTGCTCTGGGATCAGCCGAGTTCGAAGGACTCGATGTTCGCAGAGCATGCCACCCGCGCGCCACCAGGGGAGCGCAAGCATTGCGATCACGGGAGGATGTCCATGTGTGCCGTCCCGGCATTTCAAGCGTACGCTGTAGCCGTCTTTCGGCTATAGCGTGAGAGTGAAGGGGTTAAATAGCAACAAAATTTAAAACCCAATGATAATTAGATACCACCAAAAGAAAGCTCTATCTGTCTCAAAAAATTAAATTGGGTGCAGTGTCGCATGACTCAGTAATTGTCATTCAAAGTGTGACAGCGCTGAAAACTGAGAAATGGCCTGGGCAGGAAGGGGGTGAAAGTGTCCGGTCTTGAGGTGGTTAATTTCTCTTATGGGTGTATTTCTAAAAAAATGTGTTGGACCAATGCAACAAGCATTCACCCATCCTTAGTGATTGTAAAGTCTTGTTTTTTTTTTTTCTTTCTCCTTTAAATAACAAACAAGTTATACTTACCTCCTCTGTGCAGTTGGCTTTGCACAGAGAAGCCCGGATCCTCCTCTTTTTGGGTCCCTCCTTGCTGCTCCTGGCCCCTCCCTCCTGTCGAGTGCCCCCACAGCCAGCAGCTTCCTATGGAGGCACCCGAGCCGAGTCACAGCTCCGTGTATCCATTCAGACATGGAGCCCCGCCCCCTCTCTCTTCTGATTGGTTAGCTGACTTTGACAGCCGCAGAAGCCAATGGCGCTGGATCGTTAGAGAATCGCTGAAGAGAGAAGGGACTCAGGTAAGTAATTTTGGGGTGCTGGGGGACTGCTGCTTACAGAAGGCTTTTATCTTAATGCATAGAATGCACCTTCTGCCTTTACAACTCCATTAACCAGTTCAGATCCGCGCTATAGCCGAAAGACGGCTACAGCGCGGATCTCAATTGCCCGACAGACGTCCATGGACGTCCCTCTCTCACGGCCGGCGCACACTGTGTGGGTGTGCCCGCGGGTCCGCCCGAGACCCGCCGATCACCTGTAACAGCTGTAGAACGGGGAACCGCCGATGTAAACACGGCGGTTCTCCGTTCTGTGGCAGGGGACATAGCAGATCTACTGATCCCTGTCACTGGGATCAGTTAGATCTGTTATGTCCCGGCCAGCCTGCCTATCCCCACAGTTAGAACACGCCCAGGGAACAAAGTTAACTCCCTTCGCTGCCCCCTTAGTGTTAACCCTTTCCCTGCCAATGGCATTTACACAGTAATCAGTGGACATTTAAATTTCTGATTGCTGTATAAATGTCATTGGTCCCAAAAAAAAGTATCAAAAATGTCCGACCCGATAAAAATCGCAGATCGCCGCCATTAAAAAAAAAAAAAAAATAGTAAAAAACGCCATAAATCAATTCCCATAGTTTGTAGATGTGATAACTTTTGTGCAAACCAATCAATATATGCCAATTTTTTTTTTTTACCAAAAATATGTAGAAGAATATATATCAGCCAAAACTGATGAAAATCTTTCTTCTTTATATATATTTTTTTGGATATTTATTATAGCTCTTTGTTTGTTTATAGCGCAAAAAATAAAAACTGCAGAGGTGATCAAATACCACCAAAAGAAAGCTCTATTTGTGGGGAAAAAATGATCATAATTTTGTTTGGGTACAACGTCGCACGACCGCACAATTGTCATTAAAAATGCGACAGTGCTGAAAGCCAAAAATTGGTCTGGGCAGGAGGGGGGTTTAAGTGCCCAGTAAGCAAGTGGTTAATAAATTCTCACCAGATTTTGCCTGAGGCTGGGTTCACATGAATTTGAATTGGATGTGGGTTTCCCCGCATCCAATTCACATTACAGGAGACTGTGACCGGCTCTCAGTGGGGCCGGTTCACACACCACTGGGGCGGCCGCGATCCGCACTGGAAAAGGATCCTGTGCATCTTTGGCTCCTTTTCAGGGCCGAATTAAGTCAAAAATTCAGACCTGATGCGCCCCTGAAATGGAGAACAGGGACGTGCCGGACCCTTTCCTGCGAGCCGCAGCTACTGTAGTATGAACCGACCCTAATACAGTGCACTTTTTGTGATAAGGCACTGCGTCGCTTTAACTGACAATTGCGCGGTCGTGCAACGTTGTAACGAAATTTACATCCTTTTTTTCCCACAAACAGAGCTTTCCTTTGGTGGTATTTGATCACCTCTGCATCATTTCTGATCGCCACTATAAACAAAGAAAGAGCGACAATTTTACGACAATTTTGAAAAACAAAACAAAACAATATTTCTTACTTTTTGCTAAAATAAAAAAACAAAAAAAAATCTAAATAAACAAAATGTATTCATCGGTTTTGGCCGATTTATATTCTTCCTCATATTTTTGGTAAAAAAAAAAAATCGCAATCGGTGTTTGATTGGTTTGCGCAAAAGTTGCTGCGTTTACGGATGATGAGAATTCTTTTCTGGGGTTTTTATTTTATTTTTATTTTTTACTAGTAATGGCGGCGAGCTGCGATTTTTAGCGGTACTGCAATATTGTGGCGGAAAATGACCATTTTTACTTTTTTTTGGGACCATTGGCATTTATATCAGTGCTATAAAAATGTCATAATTACTGTGTAAATGCCATTGGCAGTGAAGGGGTTAACCTGGAGGGGGCAGGGAAGGGGTTAACTGTGTCCCCTAGGCGTGTTCTAACTGTGAGGGGGCTGGGCTACCTTGGGCATAAGAGATCTAACTGATCCCAGTGACAGGGATCCGTAGATCTCTTATGTCCCCACCGACAGAGCGTGTTTACATCAACGGTTCCCTGTTCTTTCATTGTGACAGCTCATCGCAGCTCGCCGGTGGACATCGGGTCCACCCGAGCCACGGGCACATTGCTGCAGAGTGTGATGGGCACGAGAGCGCGCCGCCGGCGGCACGCTCTCACCCCCTAGCTGCGCCTCCGCGAATCGCCGCCTATTTATGGCGATTCACGGAATAGAGCCACACTGCCGCAGTAAAAAGGCGGCACGCAGTCGGGAAGTGGTTAAGGCGTAACCTCACTTTTGTTGAGAAAAAAAATATTTAGTGTATATTGCATGGATTCTAATAAGCTTTGTTGCAGATTCCTACCTTTTGGCATGCTGAAAGAAATAGCTGTTTGCTTGTCTGTATCCATGTGCAAAGTGAATCTGTATGGAAATGATTTTATAATTATCAATCAGCTGCTGCACTTGGCAAGGTTCTAATGAGGAAAGTGGCAGGGTCTGCATCCCTTTAGACATGATTTCCCTTGGGTAGTATGAAGGGGATGTCCAAAATCTCATTTGTATCTTAGTCCAGA
The DNA here is from genome assembly GCA_018402905.1 of Glandirana rugosa. Lineage (NCBI taxonomy): Eukaryota > Metazoa > Chordata > Amphibia > Anura > Ranidae > Glandirana > Glandirana rugosa. The sequence continues at coordinate 83,740 of BLSH010347173.1, read as the reverse complement.
CTTCTGGGAAAAATCAGTGAGCCAATCACACAAGCAGGAAATGACATTTCTGGGGGGGGGGGGGGGGGGGG
>BLSH010347173.1:51082-67873 GCA_018402905.1 Glandirana rugosa | reverse complement strand
CTCACGCCTCCCATCCTACCCACGTCATACATGTTTTCTCCTCACTACCCTCCACACTCCTCTTTTGTACATACTGCACCCATCCTACCCTCCGCACTCCTCTCCTGTACATACTGCACCCATTATATCCGCCACACTCCTCTCCTGTACATACTGCCCCCATTATACCCTCCACACTCCTCTCCTGTACATACTGCACCCACTACACCCTCCACACTCCTCTTTTGTACATACTGCACCCATCCTACCCTCCGCACTCTTCTCCTGTACATACTGCCCACTGTCGGTCATGCCCTCCACACTCCTCTCCAACACAGATTCAGATGTAAAGGAAAACTCTGTGGATTCAGATGTAAAGCGAAACTGCAGAATCAGATGTAAAGAGGAACGAACCCTGTGGATTCAGATATAAAAGCAAACTCTGCTGATTCAGATATAAAGGGGGACTCTATTGACTCTGATATAAAGGGGGACTCTTGCGATTAACTCCATATGATCAGAAATGTTATTTAATCACAAAACTATATGTATAGTGTATACTACATAACAAATTGCCGTGCGTTGCATTGTACAGAGGTAATGAATTTAATGTACGACAAAAAGAAAAAAATTTGCCGTGCGCTGCTAAAGTGTTCGGGTTTGGCTTGAAGAAAAGTTGGCAAACCTAACTGCAGCCCCTGACACACCAAACGGTTGTGCATATCACTTACTGCCAGACATACTACGTGAGATGGTCAGAGACTGCAGGCGTACAAGAGATGGTCAGAGACTGCAGGCGTACTACAGGAGATGGTCAGAGACTGCAGACGTACTACAGGAGATGGTCAGAGACTGCAGACGTACCACAGGAGCTGGTCAGAGACTGCAGATGTACTACAGGAGATGGTCAGAGATTGCAGACATAGTACAGGAGATGGTCAGAGACTGCAGACATAGTACAGGAGATGGTCAGAGACTGCAGACATAGTACAGGAGATGGTAGAGACTGCAGACATGATACAGGAGATGGTCAAAGACCACAGACATAGTACAGGAGAGGGTTAGAGACTGTAGGTGTACTACAGGAGATGGTCAGAGATTGCACGCATACAAGAGATAGTCAGGGACTGCAAATGTACAAGAGAATTTCAGAGACTGCAGACGTACTACAAGAGATGGTCAGAAACCGCAGACGTACTACAGGAGATGGTCAGAGACTGCAGACATAGTACAGGACATGGTCAGAGACTGCAGACATAGTACAGGAGATGGTCAGAGGTTGCAGACATAGTACAGGAGATGGTCAGAGACTGCAGACATAGTACAGGAGATGGTCAGAGACTGCAGACATAGTACAGGAGATGGTCAGAGACTGCAGACATAGTACAGGAGAGGGTCTGAGATTGCAGACATAGTACAGGAGATGGTCAGAGACTGCAGACATAGTACAGGAGATGGTCAGAGACTGCAGGCGTACAAGAGAGGGTCAGAGACTGCAGGCGTACTACAACAGATGGTCAGAGACTGCAGACATACTACAGGAGATGGTCAGGGACTGCAGGTGTACAAGAGATTGTCAGAGACTGCATTTGTACTACAGGAGATGGTCAGAGACTGCAGACATACTGGAGGAGATGGTCAGAGACTGCAGTTGTACTACAGGAGATGGTCAGAGACCATCCATGTACTGTCTTATCTCCTATCCCTGTACATGTCTGCTGAACACTCACAATGGTCCTTCCTGACCACCATAACAGGTGTTGTCAGTGTCCCCCCACACCACACATGTCATTTACTTACTGTGTGACAGGTTCCAGACTTTCAGCATGGACTGTACCTCTCCTCCCCACTGATCACAGGTCTGGTTGTTAGAGGGTGGAGTGATTGGGTGTTAGGGGGATGTTGTGGAGGTCACATGATGGCAGGTCAGGCAGTGGTTGGCTGGGGATTGGAAGAGATGACGGAGCACCAAGCCGGGAACCAAGCCGCACAGCTATAGTCCAACTCCACCCCAGTAGTATTTGGCTGCCATCTTATTTACGGGTAGCGCAGGTGCAAGGGGCAGCTGCTTTGTGCCCCACAACAATGACTGGGGCTGGGCACAGGGCAGCTGCTTCTTTTGCCCCACGTTAAAGACAGCCTTGTGAGGGAGATGCGTTGCAGGTTTTCTGCACCACATCCTAGTGTAAGCCGGGGCTTATTATTGCCTTTTCAACACAATTAAAAAAGGGCCAGGGCACTATGGGCAGCAAACCGTCCAGCCTGGTTCTGGCAGCAATGTTGTTGTGCCTGGAAAACCCTCAGACCTTTGGCTCTGCAGTGAGCACCACAACATAGCTGACAGAGCCAGGCTGGACTGTCAGTACCAACCAAGCAGTGGAAAATGGTAACCCACGACTTGGGTGATTAGTGAATAATTTTGCCAGTTGCCACAGACTCACTTACCTCAATGGCAGCACAGCAGTGGTGGTAAGTGGTCTGTGATGACCGTCTCTAAGGCAGCAAGAAAGCTGAAAAGGAAAGAGGGAGGCTCAGCTCCTTAGCAGCAGTACTGCCTCCTTGCGTGTTCTCCGCTCCACTTTCCTCCGAAGTCCAAGGCGGGAAGTACAAAGTGTAGAGCTGCCCGCTGCACTGTGTCTATGATCAGTCCGCCGGGAACCCAGCACAGCCTGGTCATAACAGCGTGATGTAAGTGCCTGTGACAATGTGCCTTACACCCGACCTGCTGCATCCACTTCGCCCGCAATACTGACTGCTGTGCTCCGCTGTTTGTTGTTGCAGTGCTGGCGCTACAAGAGACGACAGGGCAGAGACACTTTTTATTTTTGGCAGATTGCTCTGGGGGGGTTTGAACACCCCAACCCCCCCCCCCCCCCCCCTTATCTACAGCCCTGCAGAGAAAAAGAGCCTTTAAGCTGAACCAGCACATCTGTACTTTGTAGGACAGGCTGTCTCCTATAGTAACTAAGCTCTACTCACAGCTTCAGACACATGGGGGTTGATTTACTAAAATGTAAAATTTGCTCCAAACAGAAACCAATCAGCTTCAAGGTTTTATTGTCAAAGCTTGATTGAACAAGCTGAGGTTAGAAGCTGATTTTTTGCACTCTCCAGCTTTAGTAAATCAACCCCATGGATTCACTTGGATGAATTCTCTCCTGAAGACCTCCCAGCCACTTAATAGACTCACTGCTCATGAAGAGTCCCCTCTGGTGCTTCCTCAGAACTCCATCCCTCTCAGAATCCTTTCCGGATCATTGGCAGGCATAACTTGAACTCCCGGATTGCCCTCGGACAGGCCTAGCAACCGGCGACCACCTGCATAGGCCTCAGGCTTCAGGCCTAGCAGCCAGGAACTACGTGCTGCACATCCACCCAGGCCGCAGCCCAGGGTGGGGAATCCCAGATCACCAGACTTCTTCCAGTTAAATACCTTTTCCCAGCATGCAACACTACCAAGCTGATTGGCTGAGAAAAGTATGTTTAACCACTTCCCGCCCGGCGCATTGACAAATGACGTCCGGGCGGGTGGCTCATTATCCTGACTGGACGTCTATTGATGTCCTCAGGATAATCCACGATCGGTGGTGCCGTGGGTCAGTCTGACCCACCTCATTACCGACCAAGGTAAAAGGCTTCGATCCGAAGCCTTTTACCATGTGATCAGCCGTGACCAATCACGGCTGATCACAGTGTAAATAGGAAGAGCCGTTTATTGGCTTTTCCTCTGCTCAGGTCTGCAGACCTGAGCAGCGGAGAGCCGATCGGCTGCTCTCCTGACAAGGGGGGGCTGCGCTGAACATTTATCAGCGCAGCCACCCTCAGGATCACCCCCACTGGACCACCAGGGAGCCGGATCAGGACCACCAGGGAGCCCCCCTCCCAGGCATCACAATGAGGCCGCCCAGGACCACCAGGGAAGGCGCACAGAGGCCGCCCAGGACCACCAGGGAGCCCCCACTAGACCACCAGGTAAGGGCAATGTTATGCACTGTAGGGATGGCACTGTGCCCATGTATGATGCCTGCCAGTGCCATCCCTAACAGTGCTTGTTGCACCAGTGCCCACCACTGCCACCTATCAGTGCCCACCTGTGCCACCTATCAGTGCCCACCTGTGCCACCTAAAAGTGCCCACCTGTGCCACCTAAAAGTGCCCCCTATCAGTGCCCAGTGCCACTTATCAGTGCCGCCTAGGAGTGTCCATCAGTGCCGCATATCAGTGCCGCGTATCAGTGCCCGTCAGTGTTGCTTGTCAGTGCCGCCCATCAGTGCTGCATATTCGCCCCATCATCAGTGCAACCTTATCAGTGCCACCTCATCGGTGCCAATCTGTACTGCCTCATCAGTGCCCATCAGTGTAGCCACATCAGTGCCCGTCAGTGAAGGAGAAAATGTACTTTATACTAATTTTTGTGACAGAAACAAAGAAAATGTTTTTTTTTTCTTCAAAATTTTCGGTCTTTTTTTTGTTATAGCGCAAAAAATAAAAACCGCAGGGGTGATCAAATACCACCAAAAGAAAGCTCTATTTGTGGTAACAAAATGATAAAAATTTTGTTTGGGTACAACGTCGCACGACCGCGCAATTCTCATTCGAATCGCAACAGCACTGAAAACTGGGTCTGGGCAGGAAGTGTTCTAAGTGCATGGTATTGAAGTGGTTAAAGGGGTTGTCAACCCTTGACAACCACTTTAACCTACAGGTAAGCCTATAATAAGGCTTACCTGTAGGTTCCCTGTATATCTCCCTAACCTGCATGGTTTAGGAGATATGCAGTGTACTGTGATGTGCTCGGGCACATGCGCAGTGAAGAAACGGCCTCCGTGCCGTTCCTTCACTGAGATCGTGCCGCGATTGGCGGCGCCCCGGAGTGACGTTATGCCACTCCGACCAGTCACAGAGCTGGAGTCTGTGGCCCCGGAAGGAAGAGGGGCAGAAGATGGACGCGGCCTGGAGTGGGGACATTGCTGGATTCCAAAGCAGGTAAGTGCCACATAATGGGCTACTAATTGCATTTATATAGATTTGATATACATTCCGGACATACCTAGCTAGACTGTCCTCCTTTCCTGGGCATATTCCTCAAAGGCTACACCCTGAACTGGCAGTCTGGCCGTATAGTTGCAGCTTCCAGCTCATGCCTCTACAGACATAGGATGGTCAAAACCAGCTCTGGGAGAAACCCCCTTTTAAACCTTTGATGTAAAACCTTTTGACATTGTTAGGATACTATATCTATATCTTCACCTGAAGATCTGTTTCCTTGTATAGGAGGGACTTATGGTGCTACATCTGGTCTGCCTTTTGAAAACAAATTCCTCCTGCATTACTCTGAACATCCCTGAAGAAGAGCTTTTGGATCTCGAAACGCGTCAGTGGTTTCACAGTTTCTCTGCAACCTCAGGAGACTCACCCATACACCACATGTTATTTGCCCAGCCTCTGTTATGTCTTGTTCTGCCTATGTGGTCCTAGTTTTTAGATTCATGTTAGTGTTCAATGTGTGCCTATTTAGGCTTTTTATCTGTATAGAGTTGTACCAATAAATTTGTATTAACCACTTGCCGACGTTTGACGGCGACAAAGTGGCTCGATATCGCAAACCGCCGTCATACGACAGCGGCTACGAGATCGCGCACTGTGAGCGCGCGCCGCCGGAGGCACGCCTGCGCGCTCACTGTTTTCGGGGAGGGCCAGGGAGCAGGTGCGGCGGACTCGATCACCGCCGGCTACCCACGATGCCCCCCCCCCCCGCACTGAAAGAACAGAGGTCCGTGTAAGTAAACACGGACCTCCGTTCTGTGAGAGGGGGAAGGGCTGTGATCACAGCCTTCCTCTACATGGAAGCTGTGATCACTCCCCTTCCCCTGCTAGGGCAGCCGCCATACAGTTAGAACACGCCCAGGGAACACAGTTAACCCTTAGAGCGCCCCCTGCAGGTTAACCCCTCCACTGTCAATGACATTTACACAGTAATCAGTGCATTTTTATAGCACTGATCGCTGTATAAATGCCAATGGTCCCAAAAAAGTGTCAAAATGGTCCGACATGTCCGCTGCAATATCGCAGTACCGCTAAAAATCGCAGATCGCCGCCATTACTAGTAAAAAAATAAAAAAAAATAAAAACCCCAGAAATTAATTCTCATCATCCGTAAACGCGGCCATTTTTGCGCAAACCAATCAATAAACGCCAATTGCGATTTTTTTTTTTTGATCAGAAATATGAGGAAGAATATAAATCGGCCAAAACCGATGAAAAAAAAATGTTTTTTTATATTTTTTTTTTTGGATTTGTATTTTAGCAAAAAGTAAGAAATTTGGGTTTTTTTACAAAATTGTCGCTCTTCTTTTGTTTATAGCGGCGATCAGAAATGACGCAGCTGTGATCAAATACCACCAAAAGAAAGCTCTATTTGTGGGAAAAAAAGGACGCAAATTTTGTTTGGATACAACGTTGTTACAATGTCAGTTAAAGTGACGCAGTGCCGAATCGCAAAAAGTGCTCTGTTCCTAAAGTGTGAAATCCTTCCGGGGCTGAAGTAGTTAATTGAACTTACAGTTCCTGGTGCCTGTGTGTAACCTATCCGTGCATGCCTCAAAGTCCCTTTTAGGAGGGTTTTCTTCTTTGTCACTTAGTACAGTGACAGTGCCTATTTTTAGCGCTAGTCACTGTATTAGTGTCACTGGTCCTCAAAAACTGTCAGTTAGTGTCCGACTGTCCACCGCAGTCCTGCTATAAGTCGCTGATCGCCTCCACTTCTAGTACAAAATTTAGAATAAAAAGAATAAATCTACCCCATAGTTGTAGGCGCTATAACTTTTGCACAAACCAATCAATAGACGCTTATTGGGATTTTTTTACTAAAAACATGTAGCAGAATACAATGTACATATCGGCTTAAACTGATGAGGAAATTAGATTTTTTTACATTTTATTGGCTATTTTTATAGCAGAAAGTAAAAAAATATATTTATATATTTTTTCAAAATTTTCAGCCTTTTTTGTTTATAGCGCAAAAAATAAAAACCGCAGAGGGGATCAAATACCACCAAAAGAAAGCTCTATTTGTGGGAAAAAAAGAATGCTAATTATGTTTGGGTACAATGTTGCACGACCGCGCAATTGTGAGTTAAAGCGACGCAGTGCGAATCACAAGAAATGACCTGGTCATGAAGGGGGGGGGGGGAGTAAATATTCCCAGGCTGAAGTGGTTAAAGCGTTTGTTACCCCAACACTTCATATTCCTGATATGTGGCTGCTGCACCATGTGCTTGTATGAGGAAGTCTCCTATTCTCTTTGTATTGCTTCCTGGTGATCCAGCCAGTCCTTCTGCTGTCCTATTATAAACTGACCACACTAAGCAGGAGAGCCCAGCGTGGTCAGTTCTCTAGCTGTGCTGGGAACTCAGCCTGCTCTCCTCCAATGATCAGACTTATTCTGGCATGCCCCACTGCACAGCCATTCACTGGGAAGCTCAGGGTGCTGGCTGCTTCTCCTCCCCCCAGCTCTTATGTAGCTGAGAACAAAGGGAATGTGATCACTTATAAAAAAAAAAGGGGGGAAAGATATTTATCTTTTTTTTTTTATCTATACACAAATGTTTTGCCTTCAATTTTTATTTTAAACTGCATGAGTTGTTTACAAGGTGATTATTTACAGTCACTTTAAATCTGCTAACACCCCCCCCCCTTCCCAGACTGACAATGCTGCTGTCTGCTGTGCCGCCTGTGCTCCTTCCTCCAGAGTGTGGTGGGGCGCTCTAATACAGGAGCTGTATTACTTGCCAGATCCCCAGGGTGAAATTGTGATTGGTAAGCTGCAATATGTTACATTTTTGGATTTGGGGTTGATACAACTTTAATTCACAGATTGCAGACAGGAAGGGATTCATTATTAATTATCATCAATAAAATCGAAAAAAAAAAAAAATCAATCTTTTCTCTTCTGCCTTCATAGGCTGCCAATACAATAATAATAAACAAAGGTGCGCGTTATATAGGGGTGTTACTGGCCAGATCCCCAGGTGAAAACGGGGGGGGGGGGGGGGAAAAAATCCTAAGGGCCAGATCACACCACATGCAGTCCAGTGCGCTTTTTTTTTCTGCATCAAAAACGCATGTGAAGTAGGTTATGTGGTTTCCAGTGGCATAGATCACACCGGTGCTTGCAGTTCCAGAAAAAAAAGTAGAACGTGCCGCAATTTTCCTGAACTGGAACGCTGTAAAACGCATCAAAAACGCACAAAAGCATCCAGACTGCGTTTCCATGGTGTGAACTGGCCCAGATGCTTGTTTGCATGCGTGTTTTGTGCTGCGTTTTTGATGCAGTTCCAGTGCATGTGTTCCCCCTCTTTGTTCTTAACCCTTAACCACTTCACCTCCGGAAAAATTTCCCAGTTTAGGACCAGAGCACTTTTTGCGATTCAGCGCTGCGTCACTTTAACTGACAATTGCGTGGTCGTGCGACGTTGTACCCAAACAAAATTTGCGTCCTCAAATCCAAAAAAAATATATAAAAAGCCATTTTTTTTCACCGGTTTTGGCCGATTTATATTCCTCCTCATATTTGTGATAAAAAAAAAATCGCAATTGGCGTTTATTGATTGATTTGCGCAAAAATGGCCGTGTTTACGGATGGTGAGAATTAATTTCTGGGGTTTTTATTTATTTTTATTTTTTTTACTAGTAATGGCGGCTATCTGCGATTTTTAGCGGTACTGCGATATTGCGGCGGGCATGTCGGACATTTTTGACACTTTTTTGGGACCAATGACATTTATACAGCGATCAGAAATTTAAATGTCCACTGATCACTGTATAAATGTCATTGGCAGTGAAGGGGTTAACCTGGGGGGGGGGAGCTAGGGGTTAACTGTGTTCCCTGGGTGTTCTTACTGTGGGGGGGCTGGGCTACCATGGGCATCAGGGATCAGTAGATCTCCCATGCCCGCACTGTCAGAATGGGGAACCGCCGTGTTTACATCGGCGGTTGCCCGTTCGTTGCCTGTGGCCGCTCATCGCGGCTCGCCGGCGGACATCGGGTCCGCCCGAGCCGTGGGCACACTCCTCAGGAGTGCGGCAGGCGCGCACGCCCCCTAGCGGCCGTTCGCAGATCGCCGCCTTTTTACGGCGATTCGCGGCCAGCGTCCACACTGCCGCCGTAAATATGCGGTAGGCGGTGTGGAACTGGTTAAATAAGGACATTTAAGTCCCGTGTGTTTTTGATGCGTCCCAGTGCATTTGAGTGCATTTTTGATGCATTTTACAGCGTTCCAGTACGGTCCAGTGCAGAAAATATGTAACATGTTCTACAATTATCAATTATTTTCTACAATTTACTTTATACCGCATTGAGAGACTTTAGCATTTAACCCTTGACTTATAGATCAGACACTAGATCTACATCCGTAAGCGCAGGATAGCGACCCTATTAGGATCACCACTAACCTGCCAATGTTTTACTTTGTTTTCTGGAACTGCAAGCACTGGTGTGAACTATGCCCATAGGCGTGCGCGCACAGCGTGGCAGGTGTGCCTAGGCACACCCTAACCACCCTGTGCTGTGCAGATTCCCCCTGCTGCCTGGCTGCAGAGAAAGGGACGGGGGAATCTCTGTCCTCAGTCTCTTTCTATGTCTCTGTTTAGACCCCCTGATATTTCAGGGTTCCTAAATGAATTTGTAAAAAAATATATATATATTTTTATTGTAAAAAATAATAAAAAAAAACAAAATTGTAAAACAAATAAAATAAAATAAAAATAAACTACTGACACTGATCTCTGCCCTGTTGACATATATACACACTCATGTTTGTTTGCACTGTGTGGTGCGCACCCTAATGCAATAGGCTGTGCACACCTGTGACTACGCCATTGGAAACCACATAACCTACTTTCCATGCGTTTTTGATGCAGAAAAAAAAAACGCACTGGACTGCATGTGATGTGAACCGGCCCTTAGGGCCCTTTCAGTGCATTCCATTTCCAGAAAAAAGTGTAGAACATTTTTATTTTTATTTTAACCCCTTGCCGACCGCTCACCGCAGCGTGACGGCGACAAAGTGGCTCGTTATCGCAAACCGGCTGCGACAACTAGTATTGTGAGCGTGCACGCCGCCGGAGGCACGCTCGCATGCTCACCATGTTCCGGGGGGGGGGGGGGCAGGGAGTGGGTACGCCAGACTCGATCTCTGCCAGTTACCCGCGATCACCCTGCCCGGAGCGACAGAACGGAGGTCGGTGCATGTAAACACGGATCTCCGTTCTGACAGAGGGGGAAGGGCTGTGATCACAGGTTTCCTGTATATGGTAGCTGTGATCCCTCCCCTCCCCCTGCCAGCGCAGCCCCCATACAGTTAGAACACGCCCAGGGAACACAGTTAACCCTTAGAGCGCCCCCTCCAGGTTAACCCCTTCACTGCCAATGGCATTTACACAGTAATCAGTGCATTTTTATAGCACTGATCGCTGTATAAATGCCAATGGTCCCAATAAAAGTGTCAAAATGGTCCGACATGTCCGCCCCAATATCGCAGTACCGCTAAAAATCGCAGATCGCCGCCATTACTAGTAAAAAATAAAAAAAATAATAAAAACCCCAGAAATGAATTCTCATCATTCGTAAACGTGGCAACTTTTGTGCAAACCAATCAATAAACGCCAATTGCGTTTTTTTTTTAGCCAAAAAATATGAGGAAGAATATAAATCGGCGATGAAAAAAAACGTTTTTTGTATAATTTTTTTTTTGGATTTGTATTAGAAAAAAACGTTTTTTTTTTCAAAATTGTCGCTCTTTTTTCATTTATAGCGGCGATCAGAAATGACGCAGAGGGGATCAAATACCACCAAAAGAAAGCTCTATTTGTGGGGAAAAAAGGGCGTCAATTTTGTTTGGGTGCAACGTCGCACGACCGCGCAATTGTCAGTTAAAGCGACGCAGCGCCGAATCGCAAAAAGTGCTCTGGTCCTAAAGGGGGAAATCCTCCCGGGGCTGAAGGGGTTAAATCAAATCCCAGGTCCATCGTTCTGCGAAAGAACTTGAAAACACGGACAGGAAATGTTGCAGCTATTTTTAGGCCGCTATCGTAGGAAGCGAACGGCGAAACATGAATGCAATCCGATCACCGGGGAATAATTATTCAAGCCTACAAAATTGCTTGAAGTTTCTTCTGCCTGAGTCCTCACCTGAGTTCCTGGAGATCGATGGTCAGCGCAGTCCAGGAAGACGCAGAGCGACTCCGGTGCGACTTCAGGCTGGAGCTCGTCTTATTAATGCAATGATTTTTATCTCACAGAAGGGAGGAGACCAAGAAAACAAATTCCCTGCTTTAGGGAGTATTTCTATGATAACGCATCTCAGAGAGGAGAAGAGTATTTCCTAGTTAGAGAGGAGTATTTGTACAGCGAGAGGGAGGAGACTAACCCTTTCCTACCTCACCACAAAAACACGCATCTCGTAGAACAGTTGGCACTGCGCCTCTGTAATGGATTTTAGGTCTGTGAACTTCCAGTATCTGACAAAAGTAAGTACACCCCTCACATTTTTGTAAATATTTTATTCTATCTTTTCATGTGACAACACGGAAGAAATGACACTTTGCTACAATGTAAAGTAGTGAGTGTACAGCTTGTATAACAGTGTAAATTTGCTTTCCCCTCAAAATAACTCAACACACAGCCATTAGGGCCGGTTCACACTTAGGCGACTTGAGTCGCCTGACAAGTCGCCTCAATGCAGTGCAATGGAACTGTTCTAATAGGAGTGAGTCGCTTCGCTTAGAAAAAAAGTTCCTGCCCTTTTTTCGGGGCGACCTCAGCGCGACTTGCATTGACTTCTATGATAGAAAGTCTCCTGCAAGCCGCGCTGAGGTCGCTTCGAGCGGGGCAACTCGATTCGCCCTGCAAGTCGCGCTGCTTCAGTGTGAACCGGCCCTAAATGTCTAAATCGCTGGCAACAAAAGTGAGTACACCCCTAAGTGAAAATGTCCAAATTGGGCCCAAAGTGTCAATATTTTGTGTGGTCACCATTATTTTCCAGCACTGCCTTAACCCTCCTGGGCATGGAGTTCACCAGAGCTTCACAGGTTGCCACTGGAGTCCTCTTCCCCTCCTCCATGACGACATCACAGAGCTGGTGGATGTTAGAGACCTTGCGCTCCTCCACCTTCCATTTGAGGATGCCCCACAGATGCTCAATAGGGTTTAGGTCTGGAGAAATGCTTGGCCAGTCCATCACCTTTACCCTCAGCTTCTTTAGCAAGGCAGTGGTTATCTTGGAGGTGTTTGGGGTCGTTGTCATGTTGGAGTACTGCCCTGCGACCCAGTCTCCGAAGGGAGGGGATCGTTCTCTGCTTCAGTATGTCACAGTACATGTTGGCATTCATGGTTCCCTCAATGAACTGTAGCTCCCCAGTGCAGGCAGCACTCATGCAGCCCCAGACCATGACACTCCCACCACCATGCTTGACTGTAGGCAAGACACACTTGTCTTTGTACTCCTCATCTGGTTGCCGTCACACACGCTTGACACCATCTGAACCAAATAAGTTTATCATGGTCTCGTCAGACCACAGCACTTGGTTCCAGTAATCCATGTCCTTAGTCTGCCTGTCTTCAGCAAACTGTTTGTGGGCTTTCTTGTGCATCGTCTTTAGAAGAGACTTCCATCTGGGATGACAGCCATGCAGACCAATATGATGCAGTGTGTGGCGTGTGGTCTTAGCACTGACAGGCTGACCCCCCACCCCTTCAACCTCTGCAGCAATGCTGGAATCACTCATACAGCTATTTCCCAAAGACAACCTCTGGATATGACACTCAGCTTCTTTGGTTGACCATGGTGAGGCGCTGTCCTGTTAAACCGCTGTATGGTCTTGGCCACTGTGCTGCAGCTCCGTTTCAGAGTCTTGGCAATCTTCTTATAGCCTAGGCCATCTTTATGTAGAGCAACAATTCTTTTTTTCAGATCCTCAGAGTGTTCTTTGCCATGAGGTGCCATGTTGAACTTCCAGTGACCAGTATGAGAGAGTGAGAATGATAACACCAAATTTAACACACCTGCTCCCCATTCACACCTGAGACCTTGTAACACTAACGAGTCACATGACACTGGGGAGGAAAAATGGTTAATTGGACCCAATTTGGACATTTTCACTTAGGGGTGTACTCACTTTTGTTGCCAGTGGTTTAGACATTAATGGCTGTGTGCTGAGTTATTTTGAGGGGACAGCAAATTTACACTGTTATACAAGCTGTACACTCACTACTTTACATTGTAGCAAAGTGTCATTTCTTCAGTGTTGTCACATGAAAAGATTAAAAGAATAAAATATTTACAAAAATGTGAGGGGTGTACTTACTTTTGTGATATACTGTGTACTGTACATTCTCCTTCATGGATATTTTTAAATCTAAGCATTAAATTAACCACCTCAGCTCCAGAAGGTTTTACCCCCTTCATGACCAGGCCATTTTTTGTGATACGGCACTGCATTATTTTTACTGACAATTGCGCAGTCGTGCGACGCTGCACCCAAATAAAATTTATGTCCTTTTATTCCCACAAATAGAGCTTTATTTTGGTGGTATTTGATCTCCACTGCGTTTTTTATTTTTTGCGCTATCAACAAAAATAGCGACAATTTAAAATAAAAAAAAACAATATTTTTTACTTTCTGCTATAAAACACATCCAATAAAAGAAATGTAAAAAAATAAAATTTCTTCATCAGTTTAGGCCGATATGTATTCTGCTACATATTTTTGGTAAAAAAATCCCAATAAGTGTATATTGATTGGTTTGCGCAAAAGTTATAGCAACTACACACTATAGATTTAGGGACTTTTTATTTTTTTAACTGTTTTTACTAGTAATGGTGGCAATCAGCAATTTTTAGCAGGACTGCGACATTGCAGCGGACAAATCTGACACTAAGTGACACTTTTGGGGCACCAGTGACACCAATACAGTGATCATTACTGAAAAAAAAATGCACTGTCACTGTATAAATGACACTGGCAGGCAAGGGGTTAACACCAGGGGCAATCAAAGGGTTAAGTGTGTCCCTAGGGAGTGCTTTCTAACTGTGGGAGGGAGTGGATGCACTGGAGGAAAAGAGAGATACGTGTTTCAGCTTAGCTGAAACACAAGATCTTTCTTTTGCTCCCTGACAGAACAGCAGTCTGCCTTGCTTACATAGCTGTTCCATCTATCCAATGGACGATCAGCAGTGTTCACCAGCCATCGCGGGCACTGGACCCACTGATTGGCTCCCGCTGTGTCCAACCACAGTGGGAGCAGCGCTTAGGCCGCGTGCGCCCCCTAGACCGTGTGCACAAAATCACATATAGGTACGTGACTTTGCACAGCCGAGCCGCCCTGCCGCTGTATATATGAGGTGTGCGGTCCGGAAGCAGTTAAGCAAAAAAAAATATATATACATAAACATGAATTGCAAGCTTGAAGACCAAGCCTTTTCTAGAACTTTTTGTTTAAAAGTTTCAATTACTATTTTTTGCTAGAAGGCGCTATTGACGTGAAATTTTCCCCACATGTCGGTAACAACCCATGCAATCCATACAAAGACACCAAAACAAATAAGTTCAGAAATTAAGTTATGTGTGATGAAATGGAATGGCACAGGGGAAAAGTATTGAACACATGAAGAAAGGGGGGTGCAAAAGGAAAGTCAAGCCACCAGCTGAAATCTATCAATAATTGGAAAGCAATCCCGCCCCTTGTCAGCACAAATTAATATCAGCTGGTTCAGTCTCAACTGATGGCCTATAAAAAGGCGTCTCATTACCAAGGTGTCACACAGGAAACATCTCATGATGGGTAAAAGCAAAGAGCTCTCTCAAAACCTTTGCAACCTTATTGCTGCAAAATATACTGATGGCATTGGTTACAGAAGGATTTCTAAATTTCTGAATGTTCCAGTGAGCACTGTTGGGGCCATAATCTGGAAGTGGAAAGAACACCATTTCACCATAAACCGGCCACGGCCAGGTGCTCCTCACAAGATTTCTGACAGAGGAGTGAAAAGAATTATTGGAAGAGTTGTCCAAGAGCCAAGGACCACTCGTGGAGAGATTCAGAAAGACCTGGAATTATCAGGCACAATTGTTTCAAAGAAAACAATAAGTAATGCCCTCACCCGCCATGGCCTGTATGCAGCTCACCACAAAAGACTCCATTGCTGAAGAAAAAGCATGGTGAAGCTCATTTATAGTTTGCTGCACAACATTTAGACAAGCCTGTGAAATACTGGGAGAATATCGTCTGGGCAGATGAGACCAAAATTGAACTCTTTGGATGCCATAATACACACCATGTTTGGAGGGCAAATGGCACTTCACCCCATAAACACCCCCCATACCAACAGTGAGGTTTGGAGGGGGGGGGACATCATGGTGTGGGGCTGTTTTTCAGCATACGGCACCGGCAAACTTCATGTCATTGAAGGAAGGATGAATGGAAAAATGTACCAAGACATGCTTGATAAAAATCTGCTGCCATCTCCCAGGATGATGAAGATGAAACGAGGGGTGGACATTTCAGCAAGACAACGACCCCAAACACAAAGCCAAGGAAACTCCCAATTGGTTTCAATGAAAGAAAATAAAGCTGCTAGAATGGCCCAGCCAATCACCTGACTTGAACCCAACAGAAAATCTATGGAAAGAACTAAACATTGGAGTTCATAGAACTCCACCTAAAAACTTGTACCTATCACCATCACTTCTACCCTCTCCCTATTACTGTTCTCATCACCTCCTGCTAATACTTAACCCACCTGCTGAGCCACACACAAGGACAGGAAAGTATATGTACACATACACATCCTATTCCCATCTTACTTTCCTCACCCTCAGGGGAGGGCTGGCAGCCGTAGGCCTGGGGGGCAAATCCAGTCAAGTGGCCCATTGAACCACCAAATCAGCTCACCATCCATGCCCACCCAATGGGCCTAACGGGATCCATGGTAGGGCCAGCCCTGGGCGCCCCCCCTTTGCCTGCAGTTAGTTGGTGGTTGCGCCCCTGGGCCCTATTTCCTTCCTCCACAAGAAAAAAAAAGTGTGAGCGGGCAGCAGCTATCGGCCATTTTAAATGTAAGTTAGGGTGGCCTGGGGGGCGATTGCCAACCTACCCCCTGGGCAGGGGAGGGCTGGCAGCCGTAGGCCTGGGGGGCAAGTCCAGTCAAGTGGCCCATTGAACCACCAAATCAGCTCACCATCCATGCCCACCCAATGGGCCTAGCGGGATCCATGGTAGGGCCGGCCCTGGGTGCCCCCCCCCTTTGCCTGCAGTTAGTTGGTGGCTGCGCCCCTGGGCCCTATTTCCTTCCTCCACAAGAAAAAAAAAAGTGTGAGCAGGCAGCAGCCATCGGCCATTTTAAATGTAAGTTAGGGTGGCCTGGGGGGCAATTGCCACCCTACCCCCTGGGCCAGCCCTCCCCTGCTCACCCTCCTCCTTCTGCTAATCTCTGGGGATATCTCCCCTAATCCTGGTCCTTCGGGATTTCACACCCACGCTCGGCACCCTCCCTCCTCCAGCATCAGCCGCAATCCTAATCTTATCTCTATTCCTCTGCTCCCAACAACCCCTCCCACCTTCTCATGTGCCCTCTGGAATGCCCGCTCTTTCTGCAATAAGCTCACTTCTGTCCATGACCTTTTTGTCTCCCACTCCCTTAACCTTCTTGCAATCACAGAAACATGGCTGCAGGATTCGGATTCTGCCTCACATGCCGCGCTCTCTCATGGAGGCCTCCACTGGACTCACTCACCCAGACCCAGTGGACGGAG
>BLSH010347173.1:11974-23798 GCA_018402905.1 Glandirana rugosa | reverse complement strand
TCATCAGTGCCACCTCATCAGTGCCGCCTCATCAGTGCCAATCAGTACTGCCACATCAGTGCCCGTCAGTGTAGCCTCATCAGTGCCCACCAGTGATGGAGAAAATGTACTTATTTACAAAGTTTTGTGACAAAAATAGAGAATTTTTTTTTTTTCAAAATTTTCGGTCTTTTTTTATTTGTAACGCAAAAAATAAAAACCGCAGGGGTGATCAAATACCACCAAAAGAAAGTTCTATTTGTGGGAACAAAATGATAAAAAATGTGTTTTGGTACAGCGTCGCACGACCGCGCAATTCTCATTCAAAGCGCAACAGCACTGAAAACTGAAAATTGGTCTGGTAGTAAAGTGTTCTAAGTGCATAGTATTGAAGTGGTTAATAATAATAATAATAATAAGTAATAAAAAATGTATCACTTATAATAATAATAATAATAGCACAGGTGGATGTAAATGTTTTTTCCTGCCCTTCTCTAAGTGCTAAAGACCCGGTTTACTCTGGCAAATGTTGCCCTATCTCAGGAAATATATTCTATATAACCTTATAAATGATAAATAGGACTGCTTTTGGAGTTTGTTGCTTTGTAAATAATGATTTAAAACCTGTCAGTCCTCTCCCTGGAGTTACACTATTATAAAATGAATCATCTTCATCTGTCTCGGGGCTCAGTTATGAGACTCTCACTTTTCAGATAAATGCCTATAACCTCAGAGAGATGTATTGAGATCTGAATTTTTATTTGTAGTTTAATGCTGAATTCCAGCAAAACTGACATATATAAAGAAAAAAAAAAAATTACATTTAAATTGCCGGCAATACAATACCAAAAAAAGGCATCTTTTTGTGGTCTCGTATGAATTTTAAGGGGAACCCCACGCCAACATTTTTTTTAAAAAATGTGCGGAGTCCCCCAAATGCCCGGCAGGTCAGGAAAGGGGGGAGATGGACGGACGAGCAAGCACCCCCCTCCCCTGAACCATCCCAGGCCACATGCCCCCCCACCACCCCAAAGCCCATGTCCCCTTGTAAGTGCATGCTGGGTTGTGACATCACAAGGGAGCAGTGTCACCAGGTGATGTCATCAGGTGGCCCCACCCCTTACCTATTTAACCACTACCCGACCACCGTATGGCTATAAGCGGCGACAGCGTGGCTCTGGCCCGCGAATCGCCGCTTATAGTTGTCACTTTAGTGCAGGGCAGGTAGTGGGCAAGCGTGCTCCCTGAGCGGGGCTGCATGTCAGACGGACTCGATGTCCGCCGGCGACTTGCGATGCCCTGTTAAAGAGCCAGAACAGTAAACCGCTGATGTAAACAGCGGTTCCTCATTCTGACAGGCGGCATGTCAGAAATCTACTGATCCCTGTACTGAGGATCAGTTAGATCTCTGGTGCCCCTGCTAGCCCAGCCCCCTCACAGTTAGAACACGCCTAGGTAACACAGTTAACCCCTTTACTGCCAATGACATTTACACAGTAATCAGTGGCTATTTAAATTTCTGATCGCTGTATAAATGTTTTTTGGTCCCAAAAAAGTGTCAAAAATGTCCGACACGTCCGCTGCAATATCAGTCCCAATAAAAATCGCAGAACGCCCCCATTACTATTTAAAAAAAAAATTAAAAAAACGCCAGAAATTAATTCTCATGGTTTGTAAATGTGGTAACTTTTGCGCAAAGCAATCAATAAACGCTGATTATTATTTTTTTTACCATAAATATGAGGAGGAATATAAATCGGCCAAAACCGATGAATACATTTGTTTGTTTTTTTGTTTTTTTTTTTGGAATTGGATTTTAGCAAAAAGTAAGAAATATTGTTTTTTTTGCAAAATTGTCGCTCTTTTTTTGTTTACAGAGGCGATCAAATACCACCAAAAGAAAGCTCTATTTGTGGGGAAAAAAGTATGCAATTTTTGTTTGGGTACAACGCTGCACGACACAGTGCCGAATCACAAAAAGTGCTCTGGTCCTAACATGGGAAATCATTCTGGTCCTGTTAAGAACTGTCAAACGGCAGAGCAGGCATTTGGCTGTTAGCCTTTGTCAGGTCCGGTGGTATGGCGGGTGTCGTGTTTGACGATAGATCTACATTGGGAGACACTGTTTTATTTTTTTTAATAAAGGAATTATCAAAATATGCCTTCTGTCTATTTATTTTTGAGACTTTTCTTTGGTGAATGCATAGGGGTACAATGTACCTCTACTCATTCACATAGGGGGATGGGATCTGGGAGCCCCCTTGTTAAAGGGGCTTCCGGATTCCAATAAGCCCCACGCCCGCAGACCCCCACAACCACCACTCAGGGTTGTCGGGAAGAGGCCCTTGTCCCCATCAACATGCAAAGCACCAGCCCCATGTTGAGGGCATGTGGACTGGTATGGTTCAGGAGGAGGGGGGGCGTTTGCTTATCCCCTCCCCCTTTCCTGCCCTGCCAGGCTGCATGTTCATCTGGTATGGATTTTGTGAGGAACCCCACGCCGTTTTTAAAAACAATTGGCATGTTTTTTTTTCATTCAGCTGTTAGCGGGGAAGCCCGTTGACAGCTGGTGAACCCATTGTCAAGGACGCAGCGGCCAGCTTCCCATTCAGCTCCTTAAAGTGGAGTTCCACCCTTTCCTTAGGTTTATTAAAAGTCAGCAGCTACAAAAAGTGTAGCTGCTGACTTTTAATAAACCGACACTTACCTGTCTCCCGGTCCAGCGATGGAGCCGCACGGAGCCTCGCTCCTCTCCCCCTCCCCTCCGCGGCGCCGGCATTGCTACTGTGGGCACCCGGCCGCGGTGCTGCGCATTGTGATTGGTCCCGAAGTCTTCTAGGACCTGTCCTGTGTCCCAGAAGACTTCGGGAGAGAGGGGGAAGGAGTCCTTCCACTTCCGATCGCCTAAGGCGACCGGGGCGGAAGTACCCCTAAAAATAGGGTATCCCCACCCCCCTCCTCCCCAAAAGCTCCGTTTCAGCATCTGGAGCTGGGGAGGAGGACTTAAAGCGGAAGTTCCACTTTTGGGTGGAACTCCACTTTAACAACCAGCTATTCACTGTGTCCGGATTGGGCAAAGCTTTGCCCGATCAGGGATTAGAATGCACTGTTTGCCCACCGAGCACCCTGGAAAAAATCGGGAGTTTGGCAAACATGCGATGTTCGGGGCTAAACTTTTGCTCGGCTCGAACTGTTCACCCAACTCTACTCCTAGTCAGGCAGTTGTAAATACACTACCTCTATTATTACTGAGTTATGGATTAATGAAGTTGGATCGGATGTCCTGCCACACAGCTTTGCGCAGTAAAGACGATAATTAATTGAATCTGGCCTCCGTTTGGACGTGTGAACAAGAGAGGCGATCAATAGCCAAACCTGGGG
Source organism: Glandirana rugosa (assembly GCA_018402905.1). Taxonomy (NCBI): domain Eukaryota; kingdom Metazoa; phylum Chordata; class Amphibia; order Anura; family Ranidae; genus Glandirana; species Glandirana rugosa. The sequence continues at coordinate 20,438 of BLSH010347173.1, read as the reverse complement.
GAGTGTCATAGTAGACATTATCTCTGTAAACCTGGTTGTCTAGCCCGGGAAGGAAGGAGGGCCAGCATGTGGATACCCCCGACAGTGAAGCGGTTGAGCAAGCACAGCCATGAGGGAGGGGGAGTCCAGTCTCCAGCCACCTTTGCCACATAGGGCAGTACAAATTGGGCATATAATGCATTAAGATAAAAAATGTCTGCCTTTAGAACCACTTTAAGCTCTAGAAGCTTCTTCCAGAGGCAAGGGGAAGCAATCAAACTCCCAGCCTTTGAAACCTTGAACAGACCAGGATAAACGATCACTGCTTCCTTGATTGCAGAAGGAGGCAAAACGAAATGTACCTAGCATCCTACGGCTAGGGGGGTGCTACATTCCAAATCATTTTGTTTATTTAATTTAATGTTCTTTGTATTAGTGTTTTGTGTGTATTTGGTTGTTATATGTGTACTGTTGCTTTCAGATTTTTTTTCACAAGAAGAGATATTAGTTAAAAGAAGCTTCTGTAACCCTTCAGAGCAATTTAAAGCCCATTGCACCACCGAAAACTACCTTCATTATGTCTTTCCCATTGACTGCAAAGCAATTTACCAAAATGGATACTTGCCAACATCTCCCACTTTTTACAGAAATTTCAGGTTGATGCAAACTCTCAAGTTCATACAATATCCAATCTCCAACCCCACAGGTATTGGAGGTGGAGGGGGTAGGTTAGGGCCTTTAAATGTGCCACAAACAGGACATATGGTAAAGAATTAATAAAAAATCAACAGTTAAAATATATTAAAAATCACATCCAGTTGCCAAGTTTCTATGTAGTTAGCGCATGCTAGTTCAAAGCTGGCATAGTGGATTAACGCGTTTTGCAAAGGTATTGCTTCTTCAGGATCCATGCACTTGTGTAAACAAACAATATGCCTCTACAAAAATGATAATAGTATATAAATACACAATAATTAAACCATTAATCCAACTATATACATTCAAGAATACCCAATCAAAGTGGTGATTATGTGTTTGGAGAATAGAGAACAAAAAAAAACTCTCTCCAGTACTTGTGAAAAATAGAAAAAACAGTTGTGTAGAAGATTAGCCAGTCAACTTAAAAAGCATAAATTGAAAAACATCACCTTTTACTGAATTCTGGAGTAGGGTTGCCACCTTTTCTTCAAGCCAAACCTGAACACTTTAGCGCCACACGCCAATTTATTTTAAGGGGGGATGCTGTGGACTCTGGTGTAAAGAAGAACTCTGATGTAAGGGGATTCTGCTCACCAAAGCTCCCACCTACTTTAGAGTTCCCAGTATTTCCCCTAAATCAGGGTTCCCAAATCCCCCCTTACATCAGAGTTCCCCTTATGTTAGTATACACACTCGATGAGAGGCAGGAGAGAGAAGGGAGGAAGGGGGAGACTTTAGACCTTTGATGGTGAGCTCACTCACCCGAGGATGGAGGCTCAAACACTCACACCTTTCATCCACAATGTATCTGTCAGCTGCTGAGCTTCAAATTTCCAGCCCATGCATCCCTTTCTCGAGCACAGAATACCGGGTATTGGAATGGTAGGTGGCAGTTGGGGGTAAGGGCAGGAAGAGCAGAAGGAGATCAAGCCCTCTCTCCTCTCCTGTCCATGTTTGGGGATGGGGCCCGTGCGCAAACCTATGTACTTGGCAGTCGTGGTACTAAGTTACTTGGGGAACCGCAGTCCATTCCATGGGAGCCGTGAAACAATGGCCAGACTACATGTCCCTGAATACAGTTGTCAAGAACCAAGTGCCCCTGGGAGAGGGCATAAAAGACTAGGCCGGCCCAGTCAGCGCTCTCTTCTTCCTGGGCCTTGCTGAGTATACACCTCCCTGCATCAAGGGAGAGGGCGGCTGCAGCCTACAACGGAGGGATCCGGTGGTGTGGGTCAGTTCCAGAGGGCCCAACTCTGACCGCTGTTGGAGAGGCATGATCGTAGCACCGCTTCATCGGGCGGATACAACCAGTGCTGCTGTTAAGTCAAGTCTGCCATCTCCGGTATCGAGGCCAAGTGCACTGTGCCTGCATTTACAGTTGGCGGGTTCTCCGGATGGTAAGAGGGCTGTCGCCCATTGTTTCAACCCCCTTTGCTATAGCACCTGTTTACGAACACTGTGTACAGACACCTTGCTCCTGGAAACACTTCAAACACATTACAAAGACACTGTACATAGACACCTATACCTTAAAGCATCAGAGGAACATCTTCACCAGCCCGGGCTGTTTTTCTTATTTGAATTCAACGTGCCATCACTAGGATACAAATCTAAATGAGCTCCACCGCCGGTGAAGACTAAGCAGGCCTGCCTTCTGGACATTGCTGTTACCACATTCAAGCAAAATAAGGGCCTTCATTCCTTATGCAGAATAGTCAACCACCCCCATTCAGGGTAAATAGAGGTTATAGGCCGGCCTAAGTTATCCCTTTAGAGTGGTGTTAAATCCCTTTAATACTCTGTAGTTTTGGGATCATTACCTCACAAATCTTTTCCTTAATAGGCATCTGTGATTTATGCATGGTGCTCACCTGATAGCTGTTCATTTAACTGTGTCAAACTGTTTTCTAAAAGTTCTGCACTTGGGTTTGGATTGCTATACATCTTTATTATTCGTGTCATAGTGTTTGTTTAAGGTGTATTCAAAAACCATGTCTGAACCCAGAGTGTCAGGGGGGTTGGAGAGTTCATGGGGTCAGGATGATGCAGAGGGACCGGAATTTCTAAGCAGCCCTCAAGGGGGCAGTGCTACATATATATTATTATATTGTTATATTATCCACTTCCGGGCTGCCCGCCTTCGATATAAAAAAAACTAGATATTTGGGGGGAACACCCTACCAAACGCATGGTGCTGCTCATAACGACCAACAAACAAAAAATCTAAGTTACAGCGCACACATGATACATACTCCTGTCAGGCTATTTAAAAGCATCTAAACGTATGTAGCAAAAAATGCAAAGATATGGGGGTTTGGTCACACTGAATGGCCATGAAGTGCTTAAGCCCACTGACTGCTACAAAGTACCCCGTTACCAGTGGGAACCTACACTGTGCAGAAGCAAACGCATACATAAGTCACGCCCGCATATTAAAACGGTAATTTATGTGAGGTATCACTGCGATCGTTAGAGCGAGAGCAATAATTCTAGCACTAGACCTCCTCTGTAACTCAAAACTGGTAACCTGTAGAAATTTTGAAGCATGACATGTTGGGTATCATTTTACTCGGTGTAACATTATCTTTCATTATATAGAAAATAAATTGGGCTAACTTTACTGCTGTCTTATTTTTTAATTTAACCACTTGCCGACTGCCCGCCGCAGCGTGACGGCGACAAGGTGGCTCGTTATCTCAAACCGCCGTCACCTGATAACTAATATTGTGAGCGCGCGCCGCCGGAGGCACGCTCGCACGCTCACTGTGTTGGGGGGGCCAGGGAGCGGGTAGGGCGGACTCGATCTCCGCCGGCTACCTGCGATGGCCCCCCGCAGCGAGAGAACGGAGGTCCGTGTAAGTAAACACGGACCTCCGTTCTCATAGAGGGGGAAGGGCGATGATCACAGCCTTCCTCTACATGGAAGCTGTGATCATCCCCTTTCCCCAGCCAGGGCAGCCCACACACAGTTAGAACACGCCCAGGGAACACAGTTAACCCGTAGAGCGCCCCCCTGCAGGTTAACCCCTTCACTGCCAATGGCATTTACACAGTAATCAGTGCATTTTTATAGCACTGATCGCTGTATAAATGCCAATGGTCCCAAAAAAGTGTCAAAATTGTCCGACATGGCCGCTGCAATATCGCAGTACTGTTAAAAATCGCAGATCGCCGCCATTACTAGTAAAAAAAAAATAAAAACCCCAGAAATGAATTCTCATCATCCGTAAATGCGACCACTTTTGCGCAAACCAATCAATAAACGCCGATTGCGATTTTTTTAATCACAAATATGAGGAAGAATATAAATCGGCCAAAACCGATGAAAAAAAATGTTTTTTTTATATTTTTTTTTTGGATTTGTATTTTAGCAAAAAGTAAGAAATTTGGGATTTTTTGCAAAATTGTCGCTCTTCTTTTGTTTATAGCGGCGATCAGAAATGACGCAGAGGGGATCAAATACCACCAAAAGAAAGCTCTATTTGTGGGAAAAAAGGACGCAAATTTTGTTTGGGTACAACGCCGCATGACCGCGCAATTGTCAGTTAAAGCGACGCAATGCCGAATCGCAAAAAGTGCTCTGGTCCTAAAGTGTGAAATCCTTCCGGGGCTGAAGTGGTTAAAAAAATGTATTTTAGAAAAAAAGATTGCGTTTGTAAGACCGCTGCGCAAATACGGTGTGACATAAAGTATTGCAATGGCCGCCATTTTATTCTCTAGGGTGGCTGAAAAAATCTATATATAATGTTTGTGGGTTCTAAGTAATTTTCTAGCAAAAAAAAATATTTTAACTTGTAAACTAGTGTCAAAAATAAGCCCGGTCCCTAAGTGGTTAAATGATAAGATTATTTATATTATATATTGTGTTCTCCATGACCTGTAAGATACCCTGCATAGAAATCTCCAAAACCTTTTTCTGTAGAAAAAGGGATTCAGGAACTTGAATTGCAACAGAAGTAATTAAATATATCATTTATTGATTTTATTTTTATTTTAGCATTCGGTCACAACCTTGTCAACTCAGATTGACTATGCGACCAAACGTTGCCTAAACAGAGATAAAAACCGCAAGTCAGAATGAAAAGTCCACCAGAGATAAAAGCAGCTGAAAGGATGTGCAAACTTTGACATTTCCTCAAAACCGACTCTCCGAGCCACAAAAGCTGCTCCTTTCATAGAACCTGCAACTTCTTTTATGAATTGGCAGCCTATGGAGGCAGAAGAAAAAAGATAGATTTTTTAATTAATTTATTTTACGAGTTTATTTAGAATAATTATTAGTTAATCCCTTTCTGTAATCTGCCAATTGAAGCGGTATTAAACCCAAAACCAAATGTGGTGGCTGCATTTGTTTTCTTTTTTAGGCTCCCCCCCCCCCCCTGTTATCACCTGGTGATCTGGCCAGTAAGACACCTCCTGTTTTAGACTCTGGATGAAAGAGCACAGGGGGCAGCAGCATTGTCAGTCTAACACTTTTTAAGCAGTTACAGCAAACAGTTTTTTCCCTTTCCTTTCGGGATAACGGTTTCAGCACATGAAGAGAGGAGAGCCAATAAGCGGCAATCCACACAGAGGACATCTACATAATAATCAGGACACTGGCCATTAGTGTCCTGATGATCAGTGCAGCCCCAACAGCGCCCGTCAGTGCTGCATATCAGTGACGCCTATCAGTGCCCATGAGTGCCACCTATCAGTGCTGCCTATCAGTGTCCATCAGTGCTGCCTATCAGTGCTGCATATCAGTGCCCATCAGTGTCGCCTCTCAGTGCCGTATATCAGTGCTGCCTATCGGTGCCCATGAGTGCCACCTATCAGTTCTGCTTATCAGTGCTCAATGACCATCAGTCCCGCCTATCCGCGCCCATCAATGCTGCCTATCAGTGTTCCTCAAGGATGCCTATCAGTGCCAACTTTTGGAGCTTATCAATGCCACCTATCATTTCTGCCTATCAGTGCCACCTATTAGTGCCCATCAATGCTGCCTATCAATGCCGCCTACCAGTGCCCGTCAGTGCAGCCTATGAGTGCTGCCCACCAGTGCCGCCCATCTGTGACACCTATCATTGCTCATGAATGCCGCCTATCAGTGCCCATGAGTGCCACCTATCAGTGTTCATCAATATCCATCAGTGCCACGTCGCCTATCCATGCCACAGACCATTGCTCATCAATGCCACCTATCAGTGCATCCTATCAGTGCCTCCTATCGGTGCCCATCAGTGCCTCCTATCAGGGCCTCCTATCAGTGCCTCCTATCAGCACTGCCTATCAGTGCAGCCGATCAGTGCTCATCAATGCTGCCTGCCTCCTCAGCATGGCTCTGAGTGGAGAACGTATCTCATACAGCTCAGAGGCGACAGTTCTCCCCGCTCCCCCTCCCTCCTCTCTTGCACAGGATGACACAGCTGACTTGCTCCTTCTCTCCCCCTCCGCTCTCCTGTATGTGTACCACAGGAAGTCAAGTGTAGAGTTAAGCCAACAAGTTCACACCTCCCGCTGTACAGATACATGAGAGGGGGGGAGCAGTGTCACCCCATGCGAGAGAGTAAGGAGGGGGGATCGGGGAGAACTGCCGGCTCTGAGCTGTACTAAAGACGCTCTCCACTCAGAGCCATGGGGCTAGCAACCCCGCTGGGGCCCCCCTAGAGTGGCTGAATGACAGGGCCCGGTCGCAAGTGCGACTGCTGCGACCCTGATAATTCCGCCACTGACAGCAATATAATGTGTGCTGTGCAATCATCGGAGCACTGTGATAGCCAGACACCATGCTCTGTCTACCAAGCATTCTCTGAATGACACAGAATTCTCTAATTAGTGACATTTAGAGGCCAAATGTGGTCTTTTCTTTTTTTAATCAATGAAAAACATTTGAGCCAGCACAGGTAATAGCCTAATAACATTAGGTGAACGAGCCAATGAGCACAGACTGAATATACAAGAACTTTCACTTCGCAAATTGCTATCTAAACTTTTTACAAACTCAGTGCAAAGAGTTTTTTCTCTTTACTATACCACTTGATGCATTTGCATGCCTCCTTAGACCCAGTCTGTTTAGACGGCATGGTCAACTGTTGACTTTTTTTGCCCTTGGGACGTTGAATGAGGTGCCACACTGCTATTGATGAAATATAAAAGGACACATTTATTGATACATACAGAGTCAACAGTATCCACAGACAGATGTCATATTATGAACAGATTTGTAATAGTTTACATAGCGCATTACATTCAGGTACAGTTTTCCATAAAATAATAGTGGGTACAAAAATGCATCCTAGTGGATCGACGCGTTTCATGAACAACAGTTCAGAAGTTGATGCAAATTCAATATTTATGAAATAAAACAATGTAAGGTATATAATAAAAATGGTAAATAAATTGTACTGGGTCAAAGCATTAACCACTGCTCGACCGCCTCACGTCTTCTTACTGTGGCAAAGTGGCACGATAGCGCAAATCGGCATTTATAAACTTTGCCCTTGTTCCCACCGCACGCTCTCCAAGTGTGGCGGCGGGTCAAGCGGACTCGGTGTCTGCTGGCGACCCGCGATTGCTTGTTAGAGAGGAAGAACGGGGTAAACACAGCGGTTCCCCACTCTGACAGGCGGAACGACAGAGATCTACTGATCCCTGTACTCGGGTGCCCCTGCCAGCCCAGCCCCCATACAGTTAGAACACGCTGAGGGAACACAGTTAACCCCTTCCCTGCCAATGACATTTATACAGTAATCAGTGGACATTTAAATTTCTGATCGCTGTATAAATGTCATTGGTCCCAAAAAAGTGTCAAAAAAGTCTGATCTGTCAGCCGCAATGTCAAAAAAAAAAAATAGTAAAAACGACATAAAAGAATTCTCATAGTTTGTAAACGTGGCAACTTTTGCGCAAAACCAATCAATATACGCAGATTGCAATTTTTTTTTACCACAAATATGAGGAAGAATATATATCGGCCTAAACTGATGAATATATATTTTTAATATTTTTTTTCTTGGACATGTATTATAGCAAAAAGTAAAAAATATTGTTTTTTTTTTTTTCAAAACTGTCGCTCTTTTTTTTTGTTTATAGCGCAAAAAATAAAAACCACAGAGATGATCAAATACCACCAAAAGAAATCTCTATTTGTGGGGTTACAACGTCGCCATGACTGCGCAATTGTCAGTAAAAGTGACGCAGTGTTGAATCGCAAAAAGTGCTCTGGTCGGGAAGTGGGGTAAATCCTTCCGGGGCTGAAGTGGTTAAAGGGCCGCCATATTATTTCCATACTTACAAAACTGTTGAAAAGGAAAATACCCACTTGGCTACCACTAGGAATGTCTGCCCCAGGGGCTGTGGGCAAAGGATCCAAAAAGGGTATGACAAGTAGGGAGGAGCCCAAACCAAACCTAGCGTGGCCTCCACGCTGATGACTATGAAAGACAGATCATAGCGCAAGACTCGCTACTACAATGTATATAGAAGTGGTGACCAATTAACCGAGGAGGGATGAACAGTATGGGAAAAACCTAGGAAACGGGTGTCGGGGACCCCGTCTGTAAGGATCACCATCGGTTCACCCATAAAAGGAAAAGTTGTCAAAACATTCATACCTTTATTATACCGCCGGGAAATTGGTGAAGTCGGGGCCTTCCTAAATGGGGTGAAGGGCTGGTCTCGTGAAAAACGCTAAGTTGTGACGCAGTGAAAATGACTGTTAACGCGTCAGTACCGCTGCAACATTGGGGTGTTTATCTCTAAAGAAAACCACCATAAACTAGTAGAGACACCAAAAATAAAAAAC
>BLSH010347173.1:0-11964 GCA_018402905.1 Glandirana rugosa | reverse complement strand
GTGGGGGCAGTGTCATCCCATGCGAGAGAGGAAGGAGGGGGAAGCGGGGAGAACTGCCGGCTCTGAGCTGTACGAGAGACGCTCTCCGCTCAGAGCCATGGGGCTAGCAACCCCGCTGGGGCCCCCCTACAGTGGCGGAATGACAGGGTCCGATCGCAAGTGCGACTGCTGCGACCCTGATAATTCCGCCACTGACAGCAAGTGCAATGTGTGCTGTGCAATCATCGGAGCACTGTGATAGCCAGACACCATGCTCTGTCTACCAAGCTTTCTCTGAATGACACAGAATTCTCTAATTTGTGACATTTAGAGGCCAAATGTGGTCTTTTCTTTTTTTAATCAATGAAAAACATTTGAGCCAGCACAGGTAATAGCCTAATAACATTAGGTGAACGAGCCAATGAGCACAGACTGAATATACAAGAACTTTCACTTCGCAAATTGCTAGCCAAACTTTTTACAAACTCACTGCAAAGAGTTTTTTCTCTTTACTATACCACTTGATGCATTTGCATGCCTCCTTAGACCCAGTCTGTTTAGACCCCATGGTCAACTGTTGACTTTTTTTTGCCCTTGGGACGTTGAATGAGGTGCCACACTGCTATTGATGGAATATAAAAGGACACATTTATTGATACATACATAGTCAACAGTATCCACAGACAGATGTCATATTATGAACAGATTTGTAATAGTGTACATAGCGTATTACATTCAGGTACAGTTTTTCATAAAATAATAGTGGGTACAAAAATGCATCCTAGTGGATCGACGCGTTTCATGAACAACAGTTCAGAAGTTGATGCAAATTCAATATCTATGAAATAAAACAATGTAAGGTATATAATAAAAAGGGTAAACAAATTGTATTGGGTCAAAGCATTAACCACTTGCTAGAGAGGAAGAACGGGGTAAACACAGCGGTTCCCCATTCTGACAGGCGGAATGACAGAGATCTACTGATCCCTGTACTCGGGTGCCCCTGCCAGCCCAGCCCCCATACAGTTAGAACACGCCTAGGGAACACAGTAAACCCCTAGATCTCCTCCTGCAGGTTAACCCCTTCACTGCCAATGGCATTTATACAGTAATCAGTGGCAATTTAAATTTCTGATCGCTCTATAAATGTCATTGGTCCCAAAAAAGTGTCAAAAATGTCCGATCTGTCCGCCGCAATGTCACAGTCCCGATAAAAATCGCAGATCACCGCCATTACTAGTAAAAAAAAAAATAGTTAAAACAACATAAAAGAATTCTCATAGTTTGTAAACGTGGCAACTTTTGCGCAAAAGCAATCAATGTACGCCAATTGCAATTTTATTTTTACCAGAAATATGAGGAAGAATATATATCGGCCTAAACTGATGAATATATATATTTTTTTATATTTTTTTTAGACATGTATTATAGCAAAAAGAAAAAAATATTGGGTTTTTTTTTTCAAAACTGTCGCTCTTTTTTTGTTTATAGCGCAAAAAATAAAAAACGCAGAGGTGATCAAATGCCACCAAAAGAAACCTCTAATTGTGGGGGGTACAACGTCGCCACGACGGCGCAATTGTCAGTAAAAATGACGCAGTGCTGAATCGCAAAAAGTGCTCTGGTCGGGAAGTGGGGTAAATCCTTCCGGGGCTGAAGTGGTTAAAGGGCCGCCATATTGTTGCCATACTTACAAAACTGTTGAAAAGGAAAACACGTGCCCATACCCACTTGGCTACCACTAGGAATGTCTGCCCCGGGGGCTGTGGGCATAGGATCCAAAAAGGGTATGACTAGTAGGGAGGAGCCCAAACCTAGCGTGGCCTCCACGCTGATGACTATGAAAGACAGATCATAGCGCAAGACTCGCTACTACAATGTATATAGAAGTGGTGACCAATTAAATACAACAAATGTAATGCTGTACAGGAAAGAAGAGTGTATATTGATATCACCAAGTACATGTAGGATGTCTGATGCTCAGAGAAGTAGCAAAAGGTGAAAGGTAAGTGCCCATGTGTGAAGCAAAGCGAAAAAAAGGAGGAACGATTATGTAAAAAGGTAAAAAAAAGAAAAAAGGAAAAAACAATAATAAAAAGTGAAATTAAAAAGAAAAGGCAGAAGAAGGCAATCAGCCCCCACCAAGGGCAATAAGCCCAAGAGTGGTGGTGAATGAGAGTGTCTGACATGGATAGCAATAAGTAACAGCAGAGTACTGTGTCAGCTAATGTGTGATCAAGGTGAGCCAAGCAGGACTGCTAAAGAAACTATATCCAAAATTAGACACGTGCACGGCCGGAAAAATTCAGGTTTTTTTTTTTTTGTTTGTTTTTTTGTTTTTTGGATCATTCATTATGATCGAAACTCATTACCGGTATTTTGAATAAATTCGTAAATACGGAAAAATTTGAATTCGGTATGTTCCATTCATATTGATGCGGTATTCATTATGTTCGGTAATTTGTTAATTCGGAAACATTCGAATTTGGTTTGTTTCATTCGTATAAATGCGGTATTCGTTATTATGGGGAATTCGGAAAAATTTGAATTCGGTACGTTGCAATTGTATTGATGCGGTATTCATTATTTCCGGCAATTTGTTAATTCAGAAACATTCGAATTTTCGTTATTTTCTGTAATTCTTGAATTCAGAAACATTCGAATTCCATTCGTTACCTTTTTATAAATGCGTTATTCATTATTATCGGGAATTCTGAAAAATTTGAATTTGGTTCGTTCCATTCGTATAAATGCGGTATTCGTTATTATGGATAATTCGGAAAAATTTGAATTTGATACTTTGCAATCGTATAGATGCGATATTCGTTATTTTCGGTAATTCGGTAATTCGGAAACATTCAAATTCGGTACATTCCATTCATATTGATGCGGTATTCTTTATTATCGGTAATTCGGAAACATTCAAATTCGGTACGTTCCATTCATATTGATGCGGTATTCATTATTTCCGGCAATTTGTTAATTCAGAAACATTCGAATTTTCGTTATTTTCTGTAATTCTTGAATTCAGAAACATTCGAATTCCATTCGTTACCTTCGTATAAATGCGGTATTCGTTATTATGGGGAATTCGGAAAAATTTGAATTTGGTACGTTGCAATCGTATAGATGCGATATTCGTTATTTTCGATAATTCGTGAATTCGGAAACATTCAAATTTGGTTCATTTCATTTGTATAAATGAGGTATTCGTTTTTATCGGTAATTCGGAAACATTCGAATTTGGTCAGTTCCATTCGTAAGATGCGGTATTCATTATTTTCAGATATTTGTTAATTCAGAAGCATTCGAGTTTTCGGTATTTTCTGTAATTCGTGAATTCGGAAACATTCGAATTTGGTTCATTCCATTCGTATAAATATGGTATTCGTTATTATCCGGAATTTGGAAACATTTGAATTTGGTGCGTTGTACTCGTATAGATGCGGTATTCATTATTTTCAGTAATTCGTGAATTCGGAAACATTCAAATTTGGTTCATTTCATTTGTATAAATGCAGTATTCGTTATTATCGGTAATTCGGAAAAATTTGAATTCGATACTTTCCATTCGTATAAATGCGGTATTCATTATTTTCAGTAATTTGTTAATTCAGAAGCATTCGCATTTTCATTATTTTCTGTAATTCGTGAATTCGGAAACATTTGAATTTGGTTCATTCCATTCGTATAAATGTGGTATTCGTTATTATGGGGAATTCTGAAAAAATTGAATTCTGTTCATTCCATTCGTATAAATACGGTATTCATAATTATTGGGAATTCTGAAAAATTTGAATTTGGTACGTTGCAATAGTATAGAAGCGGTATTCGTTATTTCCGGTAATTCGTGGATTCGGAAACATTCAAATTCGGTTCATTCCATTTGTATAAATGCGGTATCTGTCATTATCGGGAATTCGGAAACATTTGAATTCGGTTCATTCCATTCGTATAAATGCGGTATTCGTTATATCATTAATTCAGAAGAATTTGAATTTGGTACATTGCATTGTATAGATGCGGTATTTGTTATGATCAGTAATTCGGGAATTCGGAAAAATTCAAATTCGGTACGTTCCATTTGTATTGATGCGGTATTCATTATTTTAGGTAATTTATTAATTCGGAAACATTCAAATTCGGCTTGTTCTATTCGTATAAATGCGGTATTCGTTATTATCGGGAATTCTGAAAAATTTGAATTTGGTACGTTGCAATCGTATAGATGCGATATTCGTTATTTTCGGTAATTCGTGAATTCGGAAACATTCAAATTCGGTTCACTTCATTTGTATAAATGCGGTATTCGATATATCATTAATTCAGAAGAATTTGAATTTGGTACGTTGCATTTGTATAGATGCGGTATTAATAATAATAATAACAATATTAATAATTTTAAAAAAAACTATAACAATGGTTATGGTTAATACAAATAATTAACGTAATCATTTAATTATAAAAGAAATTATCCAAATGTTTTTTGTTCTTTAGGATTTTCGGATTTTCATTCTTATCTTCAGATTTTTGTTCTTTCAAATTTTCGGATTTTCGTTTTCATTTTTGGATTTTCGTCTCTTTCAATTTTCAGGTTTTCGTTCTTATTTCTGGATTTTCGTTCTTTTGAATTTTTCGGATTTTCGTACTTTGAAATTTTCGGATTTTCCTTCTTATTTTCGGATTTTCCTTCTTTCGAATTTTCGGATTTTCGTTTTCATTTTCGGATTTTCGTCTCTTTGAATTTACAGGTTTTCGTTCTTATTTTTCGGATTTTCGTTCTTTTGAATTTTTCAGATTTTCATTCCTACTTTTGGATTTTCGTTCTTTGAAATTTTCGGATTTTCCTTCTTATTTTCGGATTTTCGTTCTTTCGAATTTTCAGATTTTCGTTTTCATTTTCGGATTAATCATCTCTTTGAATTTACAGGTTTTCGTTCTTATTTTTCGGATTTTCGTTCTTTTGAATTTTTCAGATTTTCATTCCTACTTTTGGATTTTCGTTCTTTGAAATTTTCGGATTTTCCTTCTTATTTTCGGATTTTCGTTCTTTCGAATTCTCGGATTTTCGTTTTCATTTTCGGATTTTAGTCTCTTTGAATTTACAGGTTTTCATTCTTATTTTTCGGATTTTCGTTCTTTTGAATTTTTCAGATTTTCATTCCTACTTTCTGATTTTCGTTCTTTGAAATTTTCGGATTTTCCTTATCTTTGGATTTTCGAATTTTCGGATTTTTGAATTTTGGATTTTCGCTCTTTCCGATTTTTCAAAAATGTATCATAAAAAATCACCACTGAATAGCAAGACAATGTGTATCTCTATCAGAGGTGAAGCAGCGCTACAGATTAAATAAAATAAGATAAAATAAAATGTCCCACAGCTGTATTTTAATGAGACTATCAGTCTAGGTCTGTCTGTGTATGGGTTCTTCCTAATAGGGAGATGTTCAATTCATTTGTGGAACCGTTCTTGCTTTACATTTTCACATTTTGAATAGTTGCTCTGATGTTAGACAAATGGATGTGGACCACAGTTATCAGCAATTGTGCTCCGGTCCCCCCAGGGTAGTGTATAGACAGACTTTGGTAGTATATAGACCGGTTTGGGTAGTATATGGACAGGCTAGGGTAGTATATGGACAGGCTAGGGTAATACAGGGGCAGGCTTGGGTAGTATATAGACAGGCTAGGGTAGTATAGGGGCAGGCTAGGGTAGTATATAGACAGGCTAGGGTAGTATATAGACAGGCTAGGGTAAAATATAGACAGGCTTGGGTAGTAAAGGGCCAGGCTAGGGTAGTATATAGATAGGCTAGGGTAGTATATAGAATGGCTAGGGTAGTATATAGACAGGCTAGGGTAGTATATGAACCAGCTAGGGTAGTACAGGGGCAGGATTGGGTAGTATATAGACAAGCTATGGTAGTATATAGACATGCTAAGGTAGTATAGGGGCAAACTAGGGTAGTATATAGACAGGCTAGGGTAGTATATAGACAGGCTAGGGTAGTATAGGGGCAGGCTTGGGTAGTATATAGACAGGCTAGGGTAGTATATAGACAGGCTAGGGTAGTATATAGACAGGCTAGAGTAGTATAACAATGAAATTTAACTAGGGTAGTATATAGACAGGCTAGGGTAGTATAGGGGCAGGCTTGGGTAGTATATAGACAGGCTAGGGTAGTATAGGGGCAAGCTAGGGTAGTATATAGACAGGCTAGGGTAGTATATAGGCAGGCTAGGGTAGTATATAGACAGGCTAGCGTAGTATATAGACAGGCTTGGGTAGTATATAGACAGGCTAGAGTAGTATAACAATGAAATTTAACTAGGGTAGTATATAGACAGGCTAGGGTAGTATAGGGGCAGGCTAGGGTAGTATATAGACAGGCTAGGGTAGTATAGGGGTGGGCTAGGGTAGTATATAGGCAGGCTAGGGTAGTATATAGACAGGCTTGGGAAGTATATAGACAGGCTTGGATATTATATAGACAGGCTAGGGTAGTATATAGACAGGCTAAGGTAATATATAGAAAGGCTAGGGTAGTACAGGGGCAGGGAGAGGCGGCTGTGGTTCAATTTGCTGCCCCTCTCACTGGGACCCATGGTAGGGCCGGCCTTGGCCCCACATATAATTCTTTCCATATGAGGAGTAAAAAATCCTCAGTTTCTGGGCTCCAGACTAAACAGCTTTTCACAAACTGTTCAATAGAATTCTGATGTTCATAAAACTCCATATGAAACTCCCACGGTAGACTAAGAAAGTTGTTTTACGGCCATCCGAGATCAATCTCCATCATTTTAAAAGCTTTTTTAACATAGCCTTTCCAGCCTGATGTGTAAGAAAAAATATGACTGCTGGAAAGGTTTAAACTTTAATGACTGCAATGTATGTAGAGCTTTGATCTTTTTTGTTTTCTTTGTTAGTGTGGAGTGGCTATAAGATTTAAAGCACACAGATTAGATGTTCTGTGTGGTGTTATGTTCTGGGAAATTTCCATACACTGTCAGTATCAGTGGCGGCTGGTGAAATTTAGGGATGGATGACGCCAGACCCCGCCCTTCCTTTTTGACCCCTCCCAGTTCTCATAAGCCCCACCCCTTATAGATTCCACCCATTGTGTCAGGAGTATATAGCGCAGCATCACCAGATAGGGTATACAGCATCACCAGTGTGGATATACAGCATCAACAGATAGGGTATTCAGCATCACCAGATAGGGTATACAGGGGTATACAGCATCACCAGATAGGGTATACAGCATCACCAGTTTGGATATACAGCATCAACAGATAGGGTATACAGCATCACCAGATAGGGTATACAGCATCACCAGTTAGGATATACAGCATCAACAGATAGGGTATACAGGGGTATACAGAATCACCAGATAGGGTATACAGCATCAACAGATAGGATATACAGCATCACCAGATAGGGTATACAACATCAACAGATAGGGTATACAGCATCACCAGATAGGGTATACAACATCAACAGATAGGGTATACAGCATCACCAGATAGGGTATACAACATCAACAGATAGGGTATACAGAATCACCAGAATCACCAGATAGGGTATACAGCATCACCAGATAGGGTATACAGCATCACCAGATAGGGTATACAGCATCACCAGATAGGGTATACAACATCAACAGATAGGGTATACAGCATCACCAGATAGGGTATACAGCATCACCAGATAGGGTATACAGCATCACCAGATAGGGTATACAGCATCACCAGATAGGGTATACAGTATCACCAGATAGGGTATACAGCATCACCAGGTGATACACATAGGTTTGCACAGCCTATTGCATTAGGGTGTGCACCCCAAAGCTCAAACACACATTAGCAGTATATTTATATACATACACACACACACAGACACACACACTCTTATAGCAGATCCTGTTCAGTGAAAGAGAAGTACGGTAGCTCTGCAATAATGGTGGAACTGGTCAGAAGGAGATATTTTCCATCTCTCCACTGGCACACAGTTATGCTAATGTGCTTGGAATGATTAGCGTGTGCCCAGGCACACCTGGCACACCCCCTGCGCACGCCTATAGGTATACAGCATCACCAGATAGAGTATACAGTATCACAGATAGGGTATACAGGGGTATACAGCACAACCATATGGGGTATACAGCATCACAGACAGGGTATACAAGGGGTTGCCACCTATCCGGGATTCACCCGGACAGTCCGGTTTTTACATCATGAGCCCGGGTTTCTCACTGCCTGACACCTGGACAGCAGAGCACCCCCAAAAACTCTTCCAACATCCCCATAAGAGCTTAATCAGTATCTAGCATCCATAACATGTATCAGAATTTCACGTCTGCACATGTTTTTAATTATCTGGATGGAAACAGCCCTAGTTACAAGGGACTTTTTTCTCTCTGTGGAGGGACACAGATTCTCCTGGACACAGTTTCCGATGCTTTTCTTGTAGTTCCAGCTACTGGAGCCCTGACAGGACTGCTCACTCTGCAGATCCATGTAGTGGAGAGGAGCTGTGAGTGTGTGGGTGGGAAGGGGAAAGGAGCTGCATGGGAGGAGAGAAGCTGGCCGCCCAATACCAGACTAACTGTGTATGTATTCATTGGATTGTATGTTGTGGCTGTGTATTTATGCATGTTTGTGTGCATGTATATATCTCAGTGTGCAAATATTTGTGTGTGTGTGTGTATGTATCTGAGTGTGTATATATGTGTATTTATATATGTGTGTTTATATATGTGTGTGTGTATATATGTGTGTGTATATATATGTGTGTGTGTATATGTGTGTGTGTATATATGTGTGTGTATATATATGTGTGTGTGTATATGTGTGTGTGTATATATGTGTGTGTATATATATATGTGTGTGTATATATGTGTGTGTGTGTATATATGTGTGTGTATATATATGTGTGTATATATATATGTGTGTGTATATATGTGCGTGTATATATGCGTGTATATATATGTGTGTGTATATATGTGTGTGTATATATATATATGTGTGTGTATATATGTGCGTGTATATATAGGTGTGTGTATATATGTGTGTATATATATGTGTGTGTATATATGCGTGTATATATATGTGTGTGTATATATGTGTGTGTATATATATATGTGTGTGTGTATATATGTGCGTGTATATATATGTGTGTGTATATATGTGTGTGTATATATGTGTGTGTATATATATATGTGTGTGTATATATGTGCGTGTGTATATATGTGTGTATATATATGTGTGTGTATATATGTGTGTGTATATATATATGTGTGTGTATATATGTGTGTGTATATATATGTGTGCATATATATGTGTGTGTATATATGTGTGTGTATATATATATGTGTGTGTATATATGTGCGTGTATATATATGTGTGTGTATATATGCGTGTGTATATATGTGTGTGTGTGTATATATGCGTGTGTATATATGTGTGTGCGTATATATATATATGTGTGTGTATATATGTGTGTGTGTGTATATATATGCGTGTGTATATATGTGTGTGTATATGTGTGTGCGTATATATATATATATATATATGTGTGTTTATATATGTGTGTGTGTGTGTGTGTGTGTGTATATATATATGTGTGTGTGTATATAAGTGTGTTTATATATGTGTGTGTGTGTATATATGTGTGTGTGTGTGTATATATGTGTGTGTGTATATATATGTGTGTGTATATATATGTGTGTATATATATGTGTGTGTAAATATATGTGTGTATATATATGTGTGTGTATATATATGCGTGTGTATATATGTGTGTGTGTGTGTATATATGTGTGTGTATATATGTGTGTGTATATATATGTGTATATATGTGTGTGTGTGTGTATATATGTGTGTGTATATATGTGTGTGTATATATATGTGTATATATGTGTGTGTATATATATGTGTATATATGTGTGTGTGCACGTACTGTATGTAATTAAGCATATGTGTATCAGGGATGTGCGGTGAGGTGAGTGGCTGGTGAGGCACTGGCTGGTATCAGAGCCAGATACACATGGGTTACATACGCCATGATCGTTAGAGCGAGAGCGATAATTCTAGCACTAGACCTCCTCTGTAACTCTAAACATGAAACCTGTACATTTTTTAAAGTGTCGCCTACGGAGATTCTTAAGTACTGAAGTTTGGCGCCATTCTTTTTTTTTTTTAAGAAATGATATTCACCTAGACGCAGCATCTAGGAGATCCCCATCTGATGTCCCTTCAGAACTGAGTGATCAAACGCCGCTGATCGCTCATTCCTTAGAGCTCCATGAGCAGAAAGCTGGTGACTGTCAGACAGTGGTTCTCTGCGCTCTGTCTCCCCCCCGCTCACTGGAGCGCTAGGCTGTGGATGGGGCGGGAGCGGCTGGGTCAGGCTCTCAGTGGCTTGCTGATCGGCTGAACCAAGTGCTGGTCCAGGCGTCTGGGTGATCATGAAGATGTCAAGTAGAAGGAACAGCCAGTTCACATGTGGAGCAGTGGTGGCCAGTGGTGGCGATTCTTCAAGTAGAGGTGACCGGGCATGGTGCACTCTTCAGGGTCCCTAACATAGAGCCAACTGTGGTATAGAAAGTGTGAATGAACATTAACCCTTGAGGTTAAGAGCTGAAGAGTGTAAAGTAGGAAGAGCAGCCAGTTTGGGTGTTCAGTGGTGGTGGCCATTGATGGACCTTCTGCAGGCAGGGGTGGCTGGGCATGGGGCACTCTACAGTGTGGCATGGTCCCTAACATAGAGCCCACTCTGGTACAAAAAGTATGAATAAATGGTAACCCTTGAGGTTAAGAGCTGAAGAGTGTCAAGTAGGAAGAGCAGCCAGTTAGGGTGTGGGCTGGAGGTGGCCAATGACAGAGATTCTGCAGGTAGAGGTGACCGGGCATGGTGCACTCTACAGTGTGGCATGGTCCCTAACATAGAGCCCACTCTGGTACGGAAAGTATGAATAAATGGTAACCCTTGAGGTTAAGGGCTGAAGAGTGTCAAGTAGGAAGAGCAGCCAGTTTGGGTGTGGGCTGGAGGTGGCCAATGACTGAGATTCTGCAGGTAGAGGTGACCGGGCATGGTGCACTCTACAGTGTGGCATGGTCCCTAGAGCCCACTCTGGTACGGAAAGTATGAATAAATGGTAACCCTTGAGGTTAAGGGCTGAAGAGTGTCAAGTAGGAAGAGCAGCCAGTTTGGGTGTGGGCCGGAGGTGACCAATGACAGAGATTCTGCAGGTAAAGGTGGTCGGGCATGGGACACTTTACTTTGTGGCAGGGTACCTGCCATAGGGTCCACTGTGGTACAGAAAGTGTGAATAAATGTTAAGAGGTTAAGAGCTGAAGAGTGTCAAGTAGGAAGACCAGCCAGTTTGGGTGTGGACCAGTGGTGGCCATTGATGGAGCTTCTGCAGGTAGAGGCGACCAGGCATGGGCCACTCTACTGTGTGGCAGGGTACCTATCATAGGGTGCACTGCAGTACAGAAACCTCCTAGGGACTGGGCCTGGAACCACATGAATACAAGGCCCTGGGAGTAGTGTGGTGGCTCCACTCTATGCCTTTAAGGCTGGCAACAGTAAGTGTACAGTGAATGTCATGAAAAGCTGGTGGAGTATGATTAGTGTTCTGCTGGCAGGCACTGTTGTATCACACATTTTCACAGAGCTCAGCTTCTGATCTACAGGAGTTTCAGAAGGCGGAGACAGTAGAGGTATCACTGTTTGCAGACAGCAAGATACCATGGGATATGTAGTCCTTATAAATGAAGGAAAAGCTGCAAAGAATGCAGGGAATCCCAGAAGTTGTGGAAAGAGATGGCCAACAGACAAGCATCACTCACACCTTGAGATTTTTCAAGTACACTTGTATTGTCAAATATAATTATTGTTTGCTTGTTATTACAATGCTGATGCTATAAAATGGAAATGTTTGTTGTGAACATAAAACTCCTCTAATCTGCCACAATTACCCC
>BLSH010347112.1:4276-15344 GCA_018402905.1 Glandirana rugosa | reverse complement strand
ATGAGAACAGAGAATTGTGTGCCTCCACTCATGTCCGTATGCCGGCCGTATCTTGGTGTAGGTGGTACGAAAGTACAGTACAACATTGTATATACATACGCGATAACATATAATAAATGATGTTACATAACACGACAATACTACACCAAATGATATATGTTATAGACAACGATACAAGGTCTTGGTGCTATATGTCGCAGAAGGGCTCCTTCTTCATACTTTATTAACTTTTTGAAACTTTGTACAACCTCTACCTCGGTTTGAGGTGTATAGTCCTACGTGATATACGGACCCCCAGAAAAACGAGGATGTGATCATATACTATAATATGATCACCTTAGGAAAGGAAGGGTCAGGACTACAGAACCCCCCAGCCCCCCTGATCACCTTAGGAAAGGAATGTACCAAGGAAAAAGCCCATAGGGATTTGGCGCAACACAAGTCACAGCACCCAACCATCAATTACAATAAAATATGAACCACATAATATCATATACTAGTGTAGGAGCAAAAAGACCCCCAGGCATATAGTGCATCCTGATATGTGGAGTTTGGCTCCATCTCCAACATGTTTCAAAGTTTTTCAATTATTTCATACTTCTTCCTCGGGAAGACGCTGTATATCGTGGTTCTGGAACATAGCAACAGATATTGTATATAGTAAACCACATCATAACAGCACAATACATTGTAGTAAATAATATACAATAGCGCATACATATATGTTACAACATGACATGAAAGCATGGTGGATGTGGTTCTATGCCGGCCGTATGCCTGTACTCACCTCCGTGTGTTAAGAGACAAGAGTAAGACCTAATTGGAAAGGGCCAAACGATAGAAAAAGGCCCAAGCATATTCCAATGGATCAACGAAAAACAAATAACCGGAAGGTTCAAAAGGTTTGTTAAAGGTGTCCGGAATGGGTCCCCCGGCTGTACGTCCACCCTCACCCCCTAGTCCTCACCAATGAACTCCCACAAGAATCAAAAGGTGGGAAGTAGCCCATCCCCGTCAGAGCACCTGCAGAATTCAAAGGGAAAGTATAGAAGCCTTTTTTCTATCGTTTGGCCCTTTCCAATTAGGTCTTACTCTTGTCTCTTAACACACTGAGGTGAGTACAGGCATACGGCCGGCATAGAACCACATCCACCATGCTTTCATGTCATGTTGTAACATATATGTATGCGCTATTGTATATCATTTACTACAATGTATTGTACTGTTATGATGTGGTTTACTATATACAATATCTGTTGCTATGTTCCAGAACCACGATATACAGCGTCTTCCCGAGGAAGAAGTATGAAATAATTGAAAAACTTTGAAACATGTTGGAGATGGAGCCAAACTCCACATATCAGGATGCACTATATGCCTGGGGGTCTTTTTGCTCCTACACTAGTATATGATATTATGTGGTTCATATTGTAATTGATGGTTGGGTGCTGTGACTTTAGGGTCACCTTTTTCGACATGTGACAATTTTTAACCTTGATTTAATAAATTGTACTTTTTTTTACTATTGAGTGGTTTTGGATATCAGTGTTGCGCCAAATCCCTATGGGCTTTTTCCTTGGTACATTGTTTGTTTTGAGGAGGCAACACAATTCCTCAACGGACTCTATATTGAGAGACAAAGGGGGACCACTGCAATTTTTCTACCTTAGGAAAGGAAGGGTCAGGACTACAAAACCCCCACAGCCCCCGTGATCATCTTAGGAAAGGAAGGGTCAGGACTACAGAACCCCCCCAGCCCCCGTGATCATCTTAGGAAAGGAAGGGTCAGGACTACAGAACCCCCCCCCCCCCAGCCCCCGTGATCATCTTAGGAAAGGAAGGGTCAGGACTACAGAACTCCCCTGCCCACTCCTCAAAAATATAAATAAAACCCTCCTGAAAAGCAGTGCCCTTTCTGTTGGCTTCATGGACTCTGAAACAAGGGAAGCGCTATTCAAAGTAATGGAAAAAGATCCAGGTGGGGAACCCAATCATGTGACCTGTCAATCACATGACCGATCTCTCCTCCAATCAGAGAGCTCTTAGGGAAAACTCCATGGAACTCTGCAGACTACACCTTTGAAATGCAGGCTGAGGGATGGTGGAGCAGCACTGCACACATAAATATAACAGTGAGGTTGGGTTCACTCCTGTGCTCACCCCTCATCCAATTCGCATGACACTTGAAAACCCATTGTTTCCAATGAGTCGGATTCACATCGGTGCGGTGCATGCGCAGTCCGCATTGCACAGAAGACCTGTGCGTTTTCTGTGCAATGCGGTGCGAATTCCCAGCCTATTAAGTTCAATGGGAAGGCATCTAACATGGAGATGTATTCCGCACTGAGCGGCGATTCTATGGGGATCTTTCCCCCTCCTTGCTGCACCTCCCTCCCCACCCCCGAGCAGCCGATGTGCTGTGAGAATGGCAGCTCCTCCCCTTCTCAGCAGCAGACAGGTTGGAGTTTGCACTGCAATGGTGTGACCCCAGCCTAAGACTGGAAACAATGAAGGTGAAACAGACCCCATTGACACTTAACAATGGGGCTCTCTGCGATTAGCTGAAGGAAACCCAGCAGGGGTTCCGTGCAATTGGCTACCATGGCTGATCGCATGTAAATCGCTCGTGCAGCAATTACCTGCAAATGATCAGCTCTGGACATAGACTGCTGGGCTTCCCGACTACAGGAAAACGCAGGGAGCCCCTACATCTGATCACATAGGGCCACATCCACAGGTATACATGGGACCTCACATTTACAAGCACTCTACATGGTGAGAAACGTAAAGCACCAAACGCCATGGGCTAAGCATCTTGAAATGATCTCCATTCAGCAGCGTTACCTCTTCCACCGCCCTCCGCACAGGCCTGGGGCGTTTTCTGCCTCCACGATGGTCTCCCTGAGAGCTTTTCACCGTCTCCTTTTTCCTTTTGCGGCTGGAGTCCGGGTCCTGCGGCCAGCACTTCTCCAGGGTGTTCACACATTTATCAAACAGAACCGGGTGAAACACCTGGTTGGCGACACTGCCTGCCGTATTAAAGGACAAACATTAAAAAGTCAGGAAAAGTTCATTTTAAAGCTCAGCCACTAGATGGAGCTCAAAGGGCTGAGAACTCTCCTCCTGCCCCCTGACAGTGCTGGACCAATCACCAAGCAGCAGTGACACCACATGATAATAAAATGAGTCACATGCTCCTGTGCACCTGGAAGTGCTGGGCATTGTTTTCCTCACTCCTGGCAACCAGATGGAGTGGCAGTTAGAGCTGCGCCATTCTGGCCAAAATGGCAATCATGATTTTTTTGGCTTAGAATAAAGATCAGGATTCTCGCGGCGTAACATCTCACATATACAAAAATATTGGGCTAACAGCACTGTTTAGTTCTTTTTTTTTTTTGAAAATATTTTTTCCCAAAAAATTTTGTTTGAAAGAGCGCTGTGCAAACACCATGTGACATAAAATATTGCAACAACCGCCATCTTATTCTCAACTCCGGTCCTCGGGACCCACTAACAGGCCAGGTTTGCAGGATAACTGAAATACATCACAGGTGATATCATTTGCTGCTCAGTGATTGCAGTGTTCTACTCGGCATCTCCCCAAGGTAATACTGAAAATCTGGCCGACCGGAGTTGAGAACCACTAATCTAGGGTCTCTGCTAAAAAAAAAAAAAAAAAAAAATATATATATGTTTGGGGGTTCCAAGTGATTTTCTGGCAGAAAATGCTGGATTTTTACTTGTAAGCAACAAATGTCAGAAAAGATTTAGTCTTTAAATGGTTAAACCAAACTCTTTAATACACCGGAATTCATTCTTTTGAAGTAATTACATTGTATCTCTTCTAGCTTCTTTTCTCAGCAGTGACCTCAGAACTTGGCTCTCTGCCCAGATAGGAGAGACTCAAGTTTCTCCAACTTAGAAAAAGGTTCCTGGGGAGACTTCTGGCGACTTGCATTGACTTCTATTACAGTCAAGTCGCGCTGAGTCGCCCCACAAGTCGCCCTCCATTAACTGCACTGAAAATCGCTGTAATGCCTGATGGAGGGGGGGGGGGGTGAATCGAGATTGCGATTTTATAATGATTAATTGTGCAGCTCTAGTGGAAAGGGAGGAAAAGAAAGGAGTGTGCTGCTGGGGGAGGGGCACAGTGCAGGTAATGCTTCAGGTGTTTGTACCAAAAAGGTGTTAGCAGGGATTTGTGCCATACAAAAGATTAGCACATAGAAGAATGGATAAAGGGCAGGTATGCCTGGAGGGAGCCCACCCCTCAAAGGCACAGGGGCGCATGTGACATCCAGCAAGAGCACAAAGGCAGTGATCCAGGGTGGCACTATTTATTCCTATATGTGCTTCTACTATGGAGGTTCTGATCATTTAGTTAGGACCCCAGTATATACAGAGCTCTCTTGGCGTGGGCACTGTGGCTTATGCATTTATTTGCAAATGTGAGCAAAAAACCCCTCTGCTTTTAACGTGGACCGGGCCAATTTGGTTGTTTGGCAGGCTGGTTGGTAAGTTTGCTGGGAAAGCTTTTCTTTGTGATGTGCACCTTGCTGCAAACGTCAGTTACAGATTGGGATGGCTGACATTACAGGGATGCACTGGGTACCTTCGCTGCCATTGTGCCTTTAAGGAGGGGTGGGCACCATCCAGGCATACCTGCCCGTCCAGTAATGTACCTGTAGGTGGCTATACCAGGGTGTTATGCAGCTCCAGGCACCACCCCGGTATCGTTTTTAGAGCCGGCGG
This sequence comes from Glandirana rugosa, assembly GCA_018402905.1. Taxonomy (NCBI): domain Eukaryota; kingdom Metazoa; phylum Chordata; class Amphibia; order Anura; family Ranidae; genus Glandirana; species Glandirana rugosa. Next base: position 10,592 of record BLSH010347112.1, on the reverse strand, counting down.
TCTGCTCTCTTGTAATAGCAATCGGAGCAGCTAACCAGCAGCTTGATTGCTATTATAAGCAACGTAAACTGTTAGGCAGGACAGTTTGGTTGCGTTACAGGCTGGTTGGTAAGTGTGCTGGGAAATGCCATTCCATGGGTACCTTGCTGTAAAAGGCAGCCAGCTATAGGTTGGGGTGGTTGCCACTTTCTACCATACACCAACTATGCCCAATGGGAGCCGTGTCGCTGCCAACACTTACCGGGTATCTCCAGGAGCAGGAAGTACAGGCCAGCTGCATGCAGGGACAGACACTTCTGCAGATATCCCGCTTTCTTATTCTCTCCAACGTGGACAAAGTGGTAGAGCACGGCCACCACGGAGTTCTGGCAAATATCATTCTCTGCAAATAGAGCCCAGAGACTCTGCAAAACAGACATTGAATTACTAAGAGAAGGAAAGCACATTGCAGCTCTAGGAATAGAACAGAACACGGGATCAGTGCCCGGGAACAAGCATGCCCATTTCTTCAACGTTACCCCACTGGCATACTGGGCAGTAATTTAGAAATCAGAGAAGATCTGGGGCCAGGCTATGGGCATTTAATTACTGACATTTTATGGATCACTCCCCATATTGGAGCGAAGTTCTCCTCTAACAAGCAGGGAATAAACTTCAATCTCTGCCATTTCAGAAGATCTGGAATTACAATTTGTGGGCAGGACCTCCTACCAGTGGCAACATCTCACCATAATGATGTGGCTGGCACTCCCGCATGGTTGGCGACAACAGTAGTGAGAGGAGCATGGTCTAGACCTGCGTTTCTCAACTCCGGTCCTCAAGGCGCCCCAACCAACAGCTCATGTTTTCAGGATTTCCCTCAGATGAAACGGCTGTGGTAATTACTAAGGCAGTGAAACTGATCAAATCACCTGTGCAAAATAAAGGAAATCCTGAAAACATGACCTGTTGGTGCTCTTTGAGGATTGGTGTTGAGAAACACTGATCTAGAGGAGCACCAAGCGTGGACTTAGGGTACTGACAAGCACAGTGTGCCCAGGAAGACGTCTTAACGAAAGGCGTTGGGTGGAGCCTTCTACTGATGTCATCCCGTTCCAGGAAGTGGACGTTCTATGCCGGCTGGGTGATCTTTTCATACATGTGCAGTGTTTTTAACCACATGAGAGTAGTTCTTGGTTTAGTAAAGGTTTTAGGATACCATAGAGAGGATTGGGTTTGTTTACTTTACAGGATTAGAAAATTCTGATCCGAGTGATCGGCGGGGTCCCTGGTGGATAGAGAAGTGGCCCAGGAGAAGACCTTGGGGTCCATGATAACGGTTTATTACCACCCTTGACAAGGGGGTCATGGGGAGCTGGTGAACGAACATTCCCATCTCTCATTGGTTGGTAGGCGATTGCTGGTGGAATCACAAATCTGAAGAGGCTTTATTTGAACCGCTCCACAGTTGGGGGATGGGACTATTTGTGGACAATTATTTGATTTACTAAAGTTTATCATTTATAATTTATGTCGGTTTTCTATATTGAAATCTATGTTTGAGATGTAAGATTTACATGGTTTGTAATTTATATTTTATGGTTAGAAATTAAATGCAACACATTATGATTTCAATCACAATACAATCTGTACCACCAATGGGGAGAAAGGGTCCTGGGACCCTTCATTAAAGCGCCATTAAACCCAAACATGTAAAATACTGCAGCTAACCAATCATGGCGGCTGAATTCACCCCCCGACATTACCAGCGACACCTCCTGTATTACAGCTCCCCAGCTCTGAATAAAGGAGCACCGTATTATAGACCTACCTACAGACGAGCCTCATAGACCTACCTATAGACGAGCCTCATAGACCTACCTATAGACGAGCCTCATAGACCTACCTATAGACGAGCCTCATAGACCTACCTATAGACAAGCCTCATTATAGATCTACCTATAGACAAGCCTCATTATAGATCTACCTATAGACGAGCCTCATAGATCTACCTATAGACGAGCCTCATAGATCTACCTATAGACGAGCCTCATTATAGATCTACCTATAGACGAGCCTCATAGACCTACCTATAGACAAGCCTCATAGACCTACCTATAGACGAGCCTCATAGATCTACCTATAGACAAGCCTCATTATAGATCTACCTATAGACGAGCCTCATAGATCTACCTATAGACGAGCCTCATAGATCTACCTATAGACGAGCCTCATAGATCTACCTATAGACGAGCCTCATAGATCTACCTACAGACGAGCCTCATAGACCTACCTATAGACGAGCCTCATAGATCTACCTATAGACGAGCCTCATTATACACCTACCTATAGACGAGCCTCATTATACACCTACCTATAGACAAGCCTCATAGACCTACCTATAGACGAGCCTCATTATAGATCTACCTATAGACGAGCCTCATAGACCTACCTATAGACGAGCCTCATTATACACCTACCTATAGACAAGCCTCATTATAGATCTACCTATAGACGAGCCTCATAGATCTACCTATAGACGAGCCTCATTATAAATCTACCTATAGACGAGCCTCATTATACACCTACCTATAGACAAGCCTCATAGACCTACCTATAGACAAGCCTCATTATACACCTACCTATAGACGAGCCTCATTATACACCTACCTATAGACAAGCCTCATAGATCTACCTATAGACGAGCCTCATTATAGATCTACCTATAGACGAGCCTCATAGACCTACCTATAGACGAGCCTCATAGACCTACCTATAGACGAGCCTCATTATAGACCTACCTATAGACGAGCCTCATTATACACCTACCTATAGACAAGCCTCATAGACCTACCTATAGACAAGCCTCATAGATCTACCTATAGACGAGCCTCATTATAGATCTACCTATAGACAAGCCTCATAGACCTACCTATAGACAAGCCTCATTATACACCTACCTATAGACGAGCCTCATTATACACCTACCTATAGACAAGCCTCATAGATCTACCTATAGACGAGCCTCATTATACACCTACCTATAGACGAGCCTCATAGACCTACCTATAGACAAGCCTCATTATAGATCTACCCATAGACGAGCCTCATTATACACCTACCTATAGACGAGCCTCATAGATCTACCTATAGACGAGCCTCATAGATCTACCTATAGACGAGCCTCATAGATCTACCTATAGACGAGCCTCATAGATCTACCTATAGACGAGCCTCATTATAGATCTACCTATAGACGAGCCTCATAGACCTACCTATAGACAAGCCTCATAGACCTACCTATAGACAAGCCTCATAGACCTACCTATAGTCGAGCCTCATTATAGATATACCTATAGACAAGCCTCATAGACCTACCTATAGACGAGCCTCATTATAGATCTACCTATAGACGAGCCTCATTATAGATCTACCTATAGACGAGCCTCATACACCTACCTATAGACCAGCCTCATAGACCTACCTATAGACGAGCCTCATTATAGATCTACCTATAGACAAGCCTCATAGACCTACCTATAGACAAGCCTCATAGACCTACCTATAGACAAGCCTCATAGACCTACCTATAGACAAGCCTCATTATACACCTACCTATAGACGAGCCTCATACACCTACCTATAGACGAGCCTCATTATAGATCTACCTATAGACGAGCCTCATAGATCTACCTATAGACGAGCCTCATTATAGATCTACCTATAGACAAGCCTCATAGACCTACCTATAGACGAGCCTCATTATACACCTACCTATAGACGAGCCTCATAGATCTACCTATAGACAAGCCTCATAGACCTACCTATAGACGAGCCTCATTATACACCTACCTATAGACAAGCCTCATAGACCTACCTATAGACGAGCCTCATTATACACCTACCTATAGACGAGCCTCATAGATCTACCTACAGACGAGCCTCATAGACCTACCTATAGACGAGCCTCATTATACACCTACCTATAGACAAGCCTCATAGACCTACCTATAGACGAGCCTCATTATACACCTACCTATAGACAAGCCTCATTATAGATCTACCTATAGACGAGCCTCATTATAGATCTACCTATAGACGAGCCTCATTATAGATCTACCTATAGACGAGCCTCATTATAGATCTACCTATAGACGAGCCTCATTATACACCTACCTATAGACAAGCCTCATTATAGATCTACCTATAGACGAGCCTCATTATAGATCTACCTATAGACGAGCCTCATTATAGATCTACCTATAGACGAGCCTCATTATACACCTACCTATAGACGAGCCTCATTATAGATCTACCTATAGACGAGCCTCATTATACACCTACCTATAGACAAGCCTCATAGACCTACCTATAGACGAGCCTCATAGATCTACCTATAGACGAGCCTCATTATAGATCTACCTATAGACGAGCCTCATAGACCTACCTATAGACGAGCCTCATTATAGATCTACCTATAGACGAGCCTCATTATACACCTACCTATAGACGAGCCTCATAGATCTACCTATAGACGAGCCTCATTATAGATCTACCTATAGACAAGCCTCATTATAGATCTACCTATAGACAAGCCTCATAGATCTACCTATAGACAAGCCTCATTATACACCTACCTATAGACAAGCCTCATAGACCTACCTATAGACAAGCCTCATTATACACCTACCTATAGACGAGCCTCATTATAGACCTACCTATAGACGAGCCTCATAGATCTACCTATAGACGAGCCTCATTATAGACCTACCTATAGACGAGCCTCATAGACCTACCTATAGACAAGCCTCATTATAGATCTACCTATAGACGAGCCTCATAGATCTACCTATAGACGAGCCTCATTATAGATCTACCTATAGACGAGCCTCATTATAGATCTACCTATAGACGAGCCTCATTATACACCTACCTATAGACGAGCCTCATTATACACCTACCTATAGACGAGCCTCATTATAGATCTACCTATACACGAGCCTCATTATAGATCTACCTATACACGAGCCTTATTATAGACCTACCTATAGACGAGCCTCATAGATCTACCTATAGACGAGCCTCATTATAGACAAACCTATAGACGAGCCTCATAGACCTACCTATAGAAGAGCATCATTATACACCTACCTATAGACAAGCCTCATTATAGACCTACCTATAGACGAGCCTCATAGATCTACCTATAGGGGAGCCTCATTATAGATCTACCTATAGGGGAGCCTCATTATAGACCTACCTATAGACGAGTGGACGATTGCTTCACAGTGCCTGACACTACAGAGGTCAGTGAGGGATTATTCTGACTGCTCCACAGTACCTGACACTACAGAGGTCAGTGAGGGATTATTCTGACTGCTCCACAGTACCTGACACTACAGAGGCCAGTGAGGGATTATTATGATTGCTTCACAGTGCCTGACACTACAGAGGTCAGTGAGGGATTATTCTCATTGCTCCATAATGCCTGACACTACAGAGGTCAGTGGGGGATTATTCTGACTACTCCACAGTGCCTGACACTACAGAGGTCAGTGAGGGATTATTCTCATTGCTCCATAATGCCTAACACTACAGAGGTCAGTGAGGGATTATTCTGATTGCTCCACAGTGCCTGACACTACAGAGGTCAGTGAGTGATTATTCCGATTGCTTCATAGTGCCTGACACTACAGAGGTCAGTGAGTGATTATTCTGATTGCTCCATAGTGCCTGACACTATAGAGGTCGGTGAGGGATTATTCTCATTGCTCCATAGTGCCTGACACTACAGAGGTCAGTGGGGGATTATTCTGACTACTCCACAGTGCCTGACACTACAGAGGTCAGTGAGGGATTATTCTCATTGCTCCATAATGCCTAACACTACAGAGGTCAGTGAGGGATTATTCTCATTGCTCCATAGTGCCTGACACTACAGAGGTCAGTGAGGGATTATTCCGATTGCTTCATAGTGCCTGACACTACAGAGGTCAGTGAGTGATTATTCTGATTGCTCCATAGTGCCTGACACTACAGAGGTCAGTGAGGGATTATTCTGAACTGTTAATACAGCTTATTAGGAACGTATAAATATTTCAGCAGCCATAACCCGACGTCACATCCAACTCACCCGACCATTCTCTTGATCTGCACAAGCAAACGGCAGCAGGCTGTCATACAGGATGGTAAACGCCTCCACTCCGCTCTCTAGGATTTCAGCCTCCAACCTCGGATCCAGAGGCTCCGTCTCAGTAAATTCCAGATCCCACACAGAGTCCACCCATGCTGGAAGTAAAAGATAAAATCAGATTCCACTAGAATGATCATTTTACCC
>BLSH010347105.1:72131-99735 GCA_018402905.1 Glandirana rugosa | reverse complement strand
ATTTTAAGGGGAAAGCCACTCCAAATGTTATTACAAAACGCTGGGGGATGCCCCCAAACTCCATACCCTTTCTGCGCATACAGCCTGGAGGTCAGGATGGGGGGGGGCAAGTGAGGGCCTGCCCCCCTCCTTGAATAAACCAGGCCACATGCCTTTAACATGAGGCGGTGTGTGCTTTGGGGTGGGGGGGCTCTGTGTGCCCACCCCCCTCAGAGCCTCTTGTACCTATGTTGATGAGAACAAGGGCCTCTTCCTGACAACCTTGGTGGTTGGGGGGCTGATGGAAATGTGGAAGCGCCTATTAACAAGGGGGCCACCAGATCCCTGCCCCCCATGTGAATGGGTATTGGGTACATCATACCCATTCACCTAAAAAGTGTAAAAATGTATTTAAAAATGGAGACATTTTTTGTCCCATCTTTTATGTTAAAGTGTCTCGTGATGTACATCCATGGTCAATAGGGATGGTCCCCCGGTTCGACTCAAAAGTATGTTCGAATCGAACCTCGGGGGGGTTGCCGAATCCTGAACATTATGGGGTGCTGGTGGGAAATTTGAATGGCCAATAATGCAGTGAAATTGTGGGGGAATGCTGCCTGCTGATTGGCCAAAGCATGTACATGCGCTTTGACCAATCTCAGCATGCTCTGCGGGTCTGAGTCCACGCCCACACTATATAAGACCACTTACACACAATAGTGAAAACATTTGCGGAGATAGCAAAAGGTTAGGCAGTGGCATATATATGTACAGTATGGTATATATAATACACTGCATTCATTTATTTCAGGGTCTTATATAGCCCTGTCGCTTTACGTATATATTGTACATTCACATCAGTCTCTACCCTCAAGGAGCTTACAATCTATGGTCCCTAACTCACATTCATACATATATTAGGGCCAATTTAAAGAAGATCTAATTTACCTACCTGCATGTCTTTGGAGTGTGGGAGGAAACCGGAGTACCTGGAGGAATCCCACGCAGACACAGGGAGAGCATGCAACCTCCAGGCAGGTAGTGTTGTGGTTGGGATTTGAACCAGTGACCCCAGGCGAAAGTGCTAACCACTAAACCACTGTGTAGACTATATACAGTGCATGCATGCTCGGAAAAGGGACTGGCATAGATTTTAAGAGGAACTCCACGCCAAAATTAAACAGAAATTTTGGGCAGGGGTCCCACGCAAAGTCTGTACCAGGCCCTTCAGGTCTGGTATGGATTTTAAGAGGAACCCCATGCCAAATTTTGGGAAAATACAAACCAGACCCCAAAGCACCCTCCCCATGTTGAGGGCATGTGGCCTGATAAGGTTCGGAGGGGGCGCACTCACTTGTCCCCACCCCCTTGCCATGCCAGGGCTGCATGCTCGCATAAGGGTCTGGTTTGGATTTTGGGGGGAGCCCAACACCATTTTTTATAAATTTGGTGTGGCGTTCCCCTTAAAATCCATACCAGACCCGAAGGGCCTGGTATGGACTGGGGGGGACCCCAACACAATGCTTTTTCAGTGATCTTTATCTATATTGCAGGGAACCAGCAATACATTCCAGCCACGACCGATTTTGAATGACAATTTTTCCTTTAAAATGTCATTTTGCGGTGCCACTGTTCTAAACATCACAGAGATCCACACTAAGGGGACCCGTCAAGCACGATATTTAAGCACTTACCACCCGCCCACCGCAGCGTGATGGCGTCAAAGTGGTTCATTATCACAAACCGCCTTCACCTGACGGCAGTTGCGATGACTAGCATTGTGAGCGCGCGCGTGCTGCTGGAGGCACTCTCATTGTGTTCCGGGGGGGGCAGGGAGCGGGTAGGGCAGACTCGATCGCCACTGGCTACCCGCGATGGCCCCTTTGCAGTGAAAGAACGGAGGTCCGTGTATGTAAACACGGATCTCCGTTCGGACAGAGGGGGAAGGGCGGTGATCACAGGCTTCCTGTATATGGAAGCCGTGATCACTCCCCTCCCCCTGGCAGCCCAGCCCCCATACAGTTAGAACTCCCCATAGGGAACACAGTTAACCCTCTCCAGGTAAACCCCTTCACTGCCAATGGCATTTCTACAGTAAGCAGTGCATTTTTAGACCACTGATCGCTGTATAAGTGCCAATGGTCCAAAAAAAATGTCTAAATGGTCCGACATGTCTGCCACAATATTGCAGTGCCAATAAAAATCGCAGATCGCCGCCATTACTAGTAAAAATTTTTAAAAAATACAACTCCAGAAATTAATTTGCATCATCCCTAAACGTAGCAACTTTTGCGCAAACAAAACAATAAACGCTGATTGCAGTTTTTTTTAAACAAAGAAAGGAGGAAGAATATGAATCTGCCAAAAACAAGTAAATAAAATGATATTTATTTTTTTACAATTGGATTTGTATTTTAGCAAAAATTAAGAAAAACTGGTATTTTGAAAAATTGTCGCTCTTTTTTTATTTAGAGCGGCGATCAGAAATGACAGAGGAGATCAAATATCACCAAAAGAAAGCTCTATTTGTGGGTAAAAAAGGACGCAAAACCGCGCAATTGTCAGTTAAAGCAACGCAGTGCCAAATCGCAAAAAGTGCTCAGGTCCTAAAGCGTGAATTCCTTCCGGGGCTGAAGTGGTTAAAGGAATATTTTTTTTTGGTCACTTTAAGGCTGGGTTCACACTATCCGACAAAAAAAAAACGGTCCAACTTTGATCCTACTTTGCTGTCTAATTTACGGTTCTACATAGGGTCAAAGTCAAACCGTTTTTTTGTGAACAGGGATCCGATAATACCATGCGACTTATGCTCTGGGGTTTTTGAAGGGGAACTCCACGCCCAATTTTAAAAAAAAATGGCATTGGTCCCCCTCCAGGAGCATTTTTTTGCCATGGGGGTTCCCCTTAAAATCCGTACCAGACCAAAGGGCCTGGTACGGATTTTAAGGGGAACCCCCATGGCAAAAAAAATGGCGTGGCGCCCCCCCCGAAATCCATACCAGACCCTTATCCGAGCACACAGCCCGGCAGGCCAGGAAATGGGGTTTGGACGAGCGAGCGCCCCCCCCCCTCCTGGACCATACCAGGCCGCATGCCCTCAAAATGGGGAGTATGGGTGCTTTGGGGCAGGGGGGGCTCTGCACCCCCCCACCCCAAAGCACCTTGTCCCCATGTTGATAAGGACAAGGGCCTCTCCACGACAACCCTTGCCGGTGGTTGTCGGGGTCTGTGGGCGGGGACTTAACAGTATGGGGTACATCGTACTGCTACCCATTTACCTGGAAAGTGTAAAAAAAAAACACACTACACAGGTTTTTAAAATATTTTATTAAATCAGCTCCGGCGTCTTCTCCCCTCTCTTATCCCTCTCTGGTGTCTTCGGCTCTTTTGCAGAGGTCTTCTATCTTCTGAAGGGTCTGAAGAAGATAGAAGACCTCCGCAAAACAGCCGAAGACACTGGAGAGGGAGAAGAGAGGGGAGAAGACGCCGGAGCTGATTTAATAAAATATTTTAAAAACCTGTGTAGTGTGTTTTTTTTTGTACACTTTCTTTCCAGGTAAATGGGTAGGAGTACGATGTACCCCATACTCCTTTACTTAGGGTGGGGGGCCGGCATCTGGGGGCCCCTTTGTTAAAGGGGGCTTCCAGATTCTGATAAGTCCCCGCCCGCAGACCCCAACAACCACCGGCAAGGGTTGTCGGGAAGAGGCCCTTGTCCTCATCAACATGGGGACAAGGGGTGCAGAGCCCCCCCTGCCCCAAAGCACCCATACTCCCCATGTTGAGGGCATGTGGCCTGGTATGGTCCAGGAGGGGGGGCGCTCGCTCGTCCCCACCCCCTTTCCTGGCCTGCCGAGCTGCGTACTCGGATAAGGGTCTGGTGTGGATTTCGGGGGGGGCGACATGCCATTTTTTATGGCGTGGGGGTTCCCCCTTAAAATCCGTACCAGACAAAAGGGCCTGGTATGCTCCTGGAGGGGAACCCATGCCATTTTGTTTTAAAAAATTGGCCGTGGAGTTCCCCTTCAAGATCCCCAGAGCATAAGTCGCATGCCAAAGTCGGATCAGTGAAGACACTTCATGGGAGCAGTTTTAAACCTTCTACAAGTGTGAACAAATTCATTGATTTTAAAGGAAAGCATTTTTCTTGCGCTTTTCAGGTGCTTTTTTTAAAGCAAAAGTGCTTGAAAAACTCCTTCGCGTTAAAGGGTCAATACAGGTGACAGGCTTTCTGCCTCATTTATGGGCTGGAAGTGGTAAGTATCATGTCTTGGAACAGCGTAATCAGGTGATTGTGTAGGGGCTGCCTGTTGGTTATGGTGACAAAAGGTATTTGCATGGAGGCTCTGTGGTTAGACCCGTAGTCTTGACAAACTAAAACAAAACAGTTTTCACTTGCTTTACTTAGTGGCTGTTGAATAAATATGAGGTAGTGGTTGTTTAATCTGGTGAGTATTTTAGATGTAGATGCCTATAACCCCTTTCACACTGAGGCGCTGCAAAAACTGCTGCTAAAATGACGGTCATTTTGCGGTGATTTAGCTGTGCTTTTAAGGCGCTAGCGGGGCGCTTTTTTGACCGCGTGACCTTAAAAAAATGAAAAATACCGGTTTTGCAGCACTTTTAAATCACTTTGGAATCGCTGTCCATTCATTTCAATGGGCAGGGGTGTTTTTGAAGCGCTTTTTTAAGCGCTCCAAACATGCCCCAAAGATTGTGCTTGCAGGATTTTTTTCACTGCAAGCGCACCAGTGTGAAAGCACTCATTGAAATGAATGGGAGGCAGTTTTCAGGCACCATTTTTAGCTCAAAAGCACCTGAAAATTGCCTCAGTGTGAAAGGGGTCTAAAAAACAGTGATCAATTTAACCACTTGCCGACCAGCAGCCATCGTTATATGGCAGCAGGTCAGCTCTCCCACGTGAATTGCCGTACATGTACAGCGGTCTTTGCATGAGCTATTGTGGGCATGCGCATGCCTGCAGCGTGCTGCAGGAGCGTGCCCGCGGCTCCCACAGACTCGATGTCCGTTGGCGACCTGCCTTGTACAGAGGCAGAACAGGGATCTGCCAATGTAAACAAGGCATATCTCCGTTTTGCCAGTGGACATGTCATAGATCTGTTACTCCCAGTAATCAGGAACAGTGAGATCTGTCATGTCCCTGCTAGTCCATCTTCCCTACAGTTAGAACATGCTGAAGGAACACACTTAACCCCTGATCACTACCTAGAGTTAACCCCTTCCCTGCCACTGTCATTTTATACATTGATCAATGCATTTTTTATAGCACTGATCAATGTATTGTCATTGGTCCCCAAAAAGTGTAATTTGGGGTCAGATTTGGCCACCGCAATGTCGCAGTCCCACTAAAAAAATGCAGATCACCGCCATTATCAGCAAATACAATTAAAAAAAATTAAAGTCCATAAATCTATCCCTTTGTTTGTAAACGCGATAACTTTTGTGTAAACCAATCAATATACTCCTAAGGCAATTTTTTTTTTACCAAAAATATGTAGAAGAATACATATCGGCCTAAACTGATAAACAAATTTGTTTTTTATATATTTTTTTTTTGGATATGTATTATAGTAAAAAAAAAATGTTTTTTTTTCGAAAAAAATAAAAAATCTTTATTTTGTTTATAGTGTAAAAAATAAAAACTGCAAAGGTGATAAAATACCACCAAAAGAAAGCTCTATTTGTAGGGAAAAAAGGACATAAATTTTGTCTGGGTACAATGTTTCACGACCACGCAATTGTCAGTTAAAATGACGCAGTGCCGTATCACAAAAAATGGCCTGGTCAGGAAGGGGGCAAATCCTTCCAGGGCTGAAGAAGTTTGCATACGATGAAAAATGCAGTGTATTATGAGGTTGTTATATAAATATGGTTAATAAATACATAAATAGTTGTAACCATTAATTACATTCATATTTTGCTTCCTTATAGATATAAAAATGTAGCTAACAACAAACCTTTTTTATAGGCTTGGTGAGGATTCACTGTCAGGTTTTTAGAATGGTGAGGGGGTAGAATTGTTGTCAAGTTTGTATTCCTGTCTGTATCCCCGATTAGGGAGATTCACTCTCTCTCTCTAATTGTTTTACTCATCAAGGTCACAGGCAGTAAAAGTTCTCACTAGAACAGGAATAGAGGGCAAATAGAAGGGCAAGACACTTGTTCCCATGCCAACTGCCATGCCAACTGCCTAAGATTGACCTTTTTCACATAAAAAAGCTATCCTGCCAATTCCTGTGGGAATGGGAGCAGTTTTAAACCTTCACTACTCTATCCCTGTTGGATGGCAATCTGATTTAATATCTTAGTTCTGGAGTATTACGGATATGACAGGCCAAAGTTGTCTATCCACTGTGTGGGAACGAAAAACATCTGGACAAGTTGACGCAGTGGGGTGGTGGTAAATAGCCATATCCTTCCAGGAAATATCCATACACCCCCTGCGATGAGGTGTAGTGGTAGAGAAAGCCAGAGGAGACCTCCTGGGGAGGTGCAAATTAACAGTTCCTGATTATGTGACATCAAAGGGACCAGCTGACCCCAAATGATCATGGGTCAGCTGTGAGTGATAAATGGACATATACTGCCTCTAGTGGACAATCCAGGCATGCGTCCTAGGGACAGACTCAAGGAAAGGAAGTCTGTCATCATTGGACGGAATGCATAAGTAGGCCGGCGTTGGGCGGGTGTGTGTGGATGATGTATGAATGGGTTTAAAAGGCCGAGGAACCCCATATCTCTCTCTCTTATCCTTTACCATCAGGCCAGCCAGAACAACATTTCGAGGACAGCCTAAGTATCACCTTATGTTATTTATGTTATAGGCTCTATGATATTTTCTTAGTGTTTTTATGTTAGCATTTCTGTTTTCCTTATAATAAATGTAATCTTTGCTTTATTGAAGTAGAGTGATTGATTATTTTTATATATATAGACATAAGCTAATCTTACTATCATACTATTATCATTACTGGTATCAGAGTTTTAGTAGTTTAACAAAGTATAGGAATAGACAATTAATATATAGTCACAAATAAACTTGGGGAACCCATAACCCACCCCATTTTTATTTCACTTGGCACCCCAGAAGTAGGAGTGTAGTTACTTTCTTTGGCACCCTCAAAAGGAGTGTGTAAAGAAGTCCTACACAGAATCCATAACCCTGATATATTTTTGTCTTGAGCTCAAAGCTAAGGAGTCCTCTACAAGAGCAATCAGAACTGAAGGTATCTCTCTACGGTGGACATTTGCGCTGGTTCGTGAATCCTGAAGCCTGGAGTGACTGTAAAAGTTCTGTGAAAACATTTCATCAGTGAGCGGACACGCATATCTGGTGAGATTTTTGGCTGGTATATGTGTATTGTATTGTATGTGTTAAAGTTGTTGTATTGTTTGTGCAAATTTGTGAAGTTGTTAGGCCTGTTCGCTGTGCAATTCTGCAAGCGAGAAAGGGTTGTACACCCTTGGTTAACTGAGGTACCCTGCAGATTTATAGGAGAGCCCATACATCTTTGAGGAGAAAGTGGGAGAAAAATAGATTATATTTTTTTGTACATTTGTAAGAAAAAGTTCCCTCTTTTTGAACTTGGGATTTTAACAGGCAAACTGACTCATACATTTTAAAAGGAGTTTAACCAATTTTATTAATATACTTTCTTAAAAAAAGGGGGGATTTGTGCATGAATGCACTCAGTACAATTCAATTGTATAGAATACAAGTATCATACAATACATATGACACCCGAAGTATACTGATTCTCTGAAGTCCTATACATAAATGCCTTATAAGCAATACAATTTTATACAAAGTACAGGTATCATACAATACATATGACAACCGAGGTATACTGATTCTCCAAAGTCCGACGCGTTTCGGGATACACCCTTCCTCAGGGACTTTGTTTAGTGGAGAGAATCAATTCTATAATATAATATAATATTGGTGTTATGGCCACATTCCAAAGATAACAGTAATATTTGAGATCAAATAGTGGCAACTACAATTATACCTTGAAAGTCATTGAGCAAAGGAATACAACCCTGGCATTCTATGGATATATTAAAAAGGGATCAAAATTGCGGTTCAGATATTACTGAGTAGTTATAAATTGCTGCTGATAGCACACCAGCCCACATAGTCACCACTGAGTCTCCAAAGGCACCACTGCAGTCGCCGAAGCCCGCCTTAATAGTGCTGGAGTATCGGTAAAAGTCGATTTGCACGGAACTATAGAAATTTTTTTTTTTTTTTTTTAAAACGACCAGGAATCTGTATGAAAAAAATATATATATTTTTACAAAAAGAATTATGATATGAAAGTATCACTAAACCTAACAGAAAATGAATATTAATGATTGAACCAGAATAAATCACTCAATAATCTTTGCGATCTATTCCATAGTCCTTAAAGTGATATATATGCTTTTAAATACATTTATCCATAATTGGTTTTGTTTATAAGAGAGGATCCCGATGGTGCAAATGTGTCAATGCCATATGGTCAATGGCTTGCTCACAGTTGCATGGATCAGGAAATTGTCCGTGTCTGAGATCGTACCCATAAGCGTGCAGACGAGTGGAGTCATAACCATAGAGGGAGGAGAAAAAAGTCATCCTCACATACCTGACAGTCTTCCCGAAGCGTCCCCTGGTGTGGTGTGTGCAGGGTGGCTGTGCGCGCTGGAATCCCTCGCTCACTGTGTTTAAATACCGCCGGGGCATGCGCACTAGATAGACGGGTCACGTCCTCTTCTAAGTGCGTCATCTGTGACGTGATGACCGCTGCGGAGGAAGGCGGGAGGGGCTGGCCAAATGACGCAACGAGACTCCCAAAGCGCGCGTGCGCGGCTCCCCCATCTGCTAGCACCCAGGGAAGTCGCGCACGCGCACTCCACCGATGCAGGCAGACCGCCCCTCCTATGCCACATGGGCTGGGGGGCTGGGTGCGCCGGACGGGGGCCAGCCCATGTGGCATAGGGGGGCGGTCTGCCTCCATGCTTGTGGAGTTGGGTGAGTGATCTGGAAAAGGACCGGATTCCTCTGGTCCTTCCCCGCTCGTCTCTCCCATTTGCCCAGCTGGAGTTACTGCGTCGGTGGAGTGCGCGTGCGCGACTTCCCTGGGTGCTAGCAGATGGGGGAGCCGCGCACGCGCGCTTCGGGAGTCTCGGAGCAGTGGCGCCCTTGGAGACTCAGTGGTGACTATGTGGGCTGGTGTGCTATCAGCAGCAATTTATAACTGATCAGTATTATCTGAACCGCAATTTTGATCCCTTTTTAATATATTCATAGAATGCCAGGGTTGTATTCCTTTGCTCAATGACTTTCAAGGTATAATTGTAGTTGCCTCTATTTGATCTCAAATATTACTGTTATCTTTGGAATGTGGCCATAACACCAATATTATATTATATTATAGAATTGATTCTCTCCACTAAACAAAGTCCCTGAGGAAGGGTGTATCCCGAAACGCGTCGGCCTTTGGAGAATCAGTATACCTCGGTTGTCATATGTATTGTATGATACCTGTACTTTGTATAAAATTGTATTGCTTATAAGGCATTTATGTATAGGACTTCGGAGAATCAGTATACTTCGGGTGTCATATGTATTGTATGATACTTGTATTCTATACAATTGAATTGTACTGAGTGCATTCATGCACAAATCCCCCCTTTTTTAAGAAAGTATATTAATAAAATTGGTTAAACTCCTTTTAAAATTTATGAGTCAGTTTGCCTGATAAAATCCCAAGTTCAAAAAGAGGGAACTTTTTCTTACAAATATACAAAACAGGGATGACGGCAATAGGGTTTTATTCCCAGGTGGTGTTTTCTAACAATTAATATTTTTTTGTACGGGAAAGTGAAAAAGATTTCTGGCTCCAAGAAAGGATTAGGGACCTGGAATCTGAGGTGTCAGGGGAAAAGACAGTTGGTAGTTATGGAGAACTACAAATCCCAGTGAGTGTTAAGCTACTTTATCTGTTTGTGTGTGAGCAGTGTGTAATCAGCTGTTGCTGTGAAAGAGACTTATTGGTCTTCAGTGTGTAAGTAATTAACATGGCAATGGAGATCATTGGAACATTCATTAAAAAGCATGGGTCTGCTAATTTTGACACCTTGCCAGAAAATACATTGACCCACCAATTTGATGATTTATTAAAACAATGTGAGATTCAGAACCAGGATTTGAAATATAAATCATCATCTAAAAAGGGGAAAAAAGCAAGAATAGCGAATGTTGTATGTATGCTATTTAAAATGAAAGAGATTGCGGAACAAAAAGAATTGCAATGGTGTAAAGAACGTACACAGTTAGGAAGCACAATTGAAAGCGTAAGTAAAAACATATTAGAGATAGCTGTAAAGGCAGATGCAAATGTTTGTGATCAGATTGAACAGTTAATTAATAAAAAGTGTATATTGGAACAGAAAATTAGTGAATTGCAGGTAACGTGTAAACAAAGAGAAAGTTGTTTAGCTTATTTAAATCAAAGAGAAGCTGCAAATGAGCGTAGGATAACAATGTTTAAAATGGAACTAGAGGAAGCTCAGATGACCATAAAACAATTATCTTACAAATATTCCAATGCTGAGCAGTCTCAATGTTTAAAACAGGAAGAACAACAATTAGGGAAACCGGATGCTCTGGTTGATGCAAATGATATTGCTCTGGCTGGAATCAATGCTGGCAATGTGGAGGAGGAGTATTTAGACAAAAGTGCTATAACTGCTCTTGAAATTGATTCAGGTGTTGAAAGGGAGAACACGCCTGATCTTTTCGAGAACAGTAGCAATGTAACAGTGGAGACTTCGGATGAGTCCATGGTTAGCGATTACTCCTCAGACAATGACAGTGTAATGTCAGGTGATTCCAAACATAGCAATGTTATGCAGAAACGTGGGTCTCCACCGCCATATACTTATAGACAGGCCCATGCAGGGAGACCAGCTCTTAAGTGCTCAAAAGTGGGGTCACATTGCAAGATATTGTTTGATGTCTAATAACAATAATATGCTGAGAAAATCTCAGTACCCTAAAACTACACCGAGGCGTTATGAAGTTTACTCCGACAGGTGGGGTAGCAATCCGAGGCATAGAGGCCATAATTATCAAACCCGTGTCCCCTTTAAAACCCAGATGCTGAGACTACAAGCTGAAAATAGTCAGTTAAGACAGGAAAGGCATGTGTATTTGGAGCAGCTGAATAAATTTAAAATGGAGGCAGCCGCATGTTCACATGGGTATAGCGCTGGGGGAGACAAATCCTATGTTAGCAGCGAATTTCAGCGATGATAAGAATTTTAAGGTTAACGTTGCTTGGCGAGGAATAAGGTTTGATGTGAGTCTTTTGTTTTGGCTTTAAATTTTTGAAATGTTAAGGAGGACCTTGATGTATTTTGTAGTATTTTGAAGGGTAAGCCTCTGGATTTTTATTATTCTTAAAATATTAGTATTTTTTTTTCTTTCTCTCCTTTGCAATTGTTTTTTTCCCTCTTACTATTTTTGGGTTTTTTTTGTTTGTTTTTTTTTTTTGTTATTGATTTATTTGTAGTTTTTTCAATTTTTGTTCATTTATTTTGATTTTTAGTTTTGTTTTGTTCAGGTGGAAAAATTCCAAATTGTTAGGTTTAGTCCACCTGAAAGGGGGGTCAGTGAATAGGCCCTAAATTAGCAACTGAATAGTTTGCTTGAGGCAGGAGTTGGCAGAAAGTTACAGTGGCCTGTAAATGAGTTTTTTTAGGTCTTTTGTTTTTATTTTCATTCAGGTGGAAAAATTCCAAAGTGTTTAGGTTTTGTCCACCTGAAAGGGGAGTTAGTGTGTAGGTTTTAGGTAACAGATACACACATTCTATTTGTTTGTTTTTTATGTTTTTTTGTGTATGTTTAAAATGAGAACAGTGGGAAAGCAGCAGTCATTTTTATTTTTTGTTTTTTCCTTATCATGGGAATCCAGTTTAGAGTGGGTTCAGCCGAAAGTAGTCATTGGCTGGTTTAATAGTCTGTTCAGAGTTGCAGAAGCCAGGAAAACTGAGTTCCTGGGTTCCAAGGGAGGTTCTGTAAGAAAATGCAAGCGAATAGATATTGCGGATAAGAATTTGATTCTGCCCTTGTTTTTCACTTCCAGAGTCCTGGTGGAGCGACAGATTGGAGAGGTCTCTGGAACATGGATGAAAGATGTTCATCTGGGTGGCAGTTGTCTGTGCCATGCCATGTTACAAAGTTGTTCTGACAAACAGTCAGGGGCGAAGGGACAAACAAAGATTCAGATTAATATTTGCAATATAAGGTTTCTTTTTCTTATGGACAATCTAGTGTCAACACTGCATCTGAAAGACTGTACCCATCAACAGGGCTTGTGGAACATTTTTGCCGGAATCTCTCATGAATTTAGAAAAACTGTGAATACAAGTGCAATGAGTTGGAGGTTAGGGAAGGAATGCAACCTATCCAATCCTTTAGAACAGAACAAGAAGTGAAAAATATGTTTGTTTTTCAGGGAGGAATTGAATGTAAGGAAATGTTTTTAATGTGTGAAGTGTATTGGCATTACTGAATTAACATGGTGTAGGTACCCAGGAGGCTGACACTTAGATGTCTGTTAGCCAGACTGGAGAGCTCCAGATGACACATCAACGAGGTGAGAATTTCCTTGTAGGGGTGGTGTCTCAAGTCTTGCAGTCCTATAGAGAAGGTATCGGATACAGGACATTTGGGACACCAGAACTGGACATAAGGGAAGTACACCTGGTTGATGTCTCACCTGAGCAGTTGGAACCCTGCACAGGCGATGCCCATGTCAATTCACAAAAACATGCTTCGTTGGAAAGAGCGGAACCGCTACAAATGGTTCTAAGCTCTTCCCATTTGCGGGCTACCAGGGTACAGTATGCCTTCACCACATGGTACTTCAACGTCTCACAGGGGTTGATAAAAAATCTATTTCCCTATGTGTGCTGAATATACACTGAATCAAGTGTGGCCGTTGTACCAGTGGCGTGCTCCAAAGAGGTGCGTGGACACAGAATGAGGTTCATTCAGGCCGCTTATTTCTGAGGAGCAACCGAAAGAGGAGGGATATATTCAGCACTACATTGGGGGGAATAGGAGCGGGGATGGGTGTTATTAATGAAGTTAATGTCAGTATCCTGAGGATCAAACTCTCAGCCGTAGCGGCAGACCGTAAGCGGGGCTTTGTTACTCAGAGAGAGATTATTGACATCTTTAATAACATTCAATTGAATGCCCCAGGTTAAAGTGGCTCAAGATTTTATCTACCATTTGGAGAGGTTGGTAGAGAGTGTGATGGTACAAGGCAAGAATGTATCATGGGCTTTGGCGTGCACGCAGGGGCAGGTGGAATTATCAACCAACATCAAGCTGATTGTGCAGTCTCAGTATAAGGGACAGTGGCCTTATGAGTTAGCTTCACAGCTCAGTAAGATTTTTGCCAAAACACATTGTTTACAATAATCCAAAGTGGTGGTCTAATGCCTGGATGGGCTGCGCTAGTTTGGGTTATGGAAGGTGTTTGGCTTACCCGTTGATACCAGGTATAGAAGCGCAGACTCTGTCTTTATATTCTGTGGTATCAATGGGCTTACTGACTGGGGATTCTACCTTGTTGCATTTATGGCTAAATTACCCACCTGTGGTCAGAGTGGAGGGAAGCTGGAGACAGGTTGATATTTCCCTCTGTCGGAGGCATGACCATGACATTCTGTGTATGCCAGATCAGTACACCACTGGGAATGTTGGGAAGACGTTTCACACTGTGTTCTGGATGGAGAGATCATTGCTGGGAAGGAAGCACCTGGGTATTATTTGGATCATATACGAGTTTGTGTCTTTGTCCCAAAGAATACCAATGTAATGTTAGTCATGGAACTAGGGTGTTCCTTGAATCTAACCGCAGCTATAGGTGCATGGTATGCCCTGGGCATGGTCTCTGAAATCCAGGCACAGGGATGGAATTTTGCGGTTTTGGTGTTGTTTCAAGTATAAACATGTGTGATCCGACATTTATATAGAAAGGTCTCGCATTTATCTATGCAAGTTGAGGGACGAATTGACGGTAAGGTCTCGGCGTACAAGTTGGAGGCTTTACTGCCAATTCAGGGTCACAGCACACCGCATTTATGCCAGAATTGCGGTAGGAAAGGCCATATTGAACAAGCCTGCCTAATCCCGCCCCGTATACACAATGAAGGGTTATAGGAGATTGGAGGTGGGATGTTTAAGGCGGTGATTAGAATGTACATGTATATAATATGCTAACGGGTTGATTTGTGTGATAGTATAGTTTGATATACCTGTATTAGATTAGTAATACGGGTGAATAAGGCCCTCCTCGAGGTTCTGTATCTGGAAGCTGGTTGAAACGTGGCTCGGAGTGTGGGTTGGTGAATGGTGAATGAATGGACACACCTGGCCTATATTGCACCCCCTCATGAAGAGACCAGGAAGGAGATAACACAGAATGGTGCCATGGATGCTGTCGCCGAAGAATGGTGGTAGGTGTATCACCCAGAGGCAAAGCGGCACATGTTGGGAAACCCATGCTAAAACACTTATGGATTGTGCCATAGGAGCTGTTCTAGAGGAAGGGAGGTGTGTGCCCTTCAAGCAAAGTCGCACATGTTGGGAAGCAGAACATGTTAAGACATTTATGGACTGTGCCATTGGAGCTGTTCCAGAGGAAGGGAGGTGTGTGCCCTTCAGGCAAAGCGGCACATGAAGCACAACATGTGAAGACATTTATGGACTTTGCCACGGAGGCTGTCTCTGAAGAAGGGTAGTATGTGCCCTTCAGGCCCAAAGCGGCATATGTTGGATGGCAATCTGATTTAATATCATAGTTCTGGAGTATTATAGTTCTGGAGTATGGATATGACAGGCCAAAGTTGTCTATCCACTGTGTGGGAACGAAAAACATCTGGACAAGTTGACACAGTGGGGTGGTGGTAAATAGCCATATCCTTCCAGGAAATATCCATACACCCCCTGCGATGAGGTGTAGTGGTAGAGAAAGCCAGAGGAGACCTCCTGGGGAGGTGCAAATTAACAGTTCTTGATTACGTGACATCAAAGGGACCAGCTGACCCCAAATGATCATGGGTCAGCTGTGAGTGATAAATGGACATATACTGCCTCTAGTGGACAATCCAGGCATGCGTCCTAGGGACAGACTCAAGGAAAGGAAGTCTGTCATCATTGGACGGAATGCATAAGTAGGCTGGCGTTGGGCGGGTGTGTGTGGATGATGTATGAATGGGTTTAAAAGGCCGAGGAACCCCATATCTCTCTTTCTTATCCTTTACCATCAGGCCAGCCAGAACAACATTTCGAGGACAGCCTAAGTATCACCTTATGTTATTTATTTTATAGGCTCTATGATATTTTCTTAGTGTTTTTATGTTAGCATTTCTGTTTTCCTTATAATAAATGTAATCTTTGCTTTATTGAAGTAGAGTGATTGATTATTTTATATATATATAGACATAAGCTAATCTTACTATCATACTATTATCATTACTGGTATCAGAGTTTTAGTAGTTTAACAAAGTATAGGAATAGACAATTAATATATAGTCACAAATAAACTTGGGGAACCCATAACCCACCCCATTTTTATTTCAATCCCCAACCCAAAAAGTTAGGGCTTTAGACATACTTTAAATGTATTTCTTATAAGGTGATTGAACATACTGTATATCTTGAAAATCTTGCAAATAATGCATGTTTCTGGTTTTTCCGTGCACATTGAACACACACATAGTGCTGATCGTGTTAGAAGAGGCCTCTAGAGACTCTGCAGTTATAAAAACTCTGCCCGTCAGAGGTTTTTATGATTCTTGACTTCACTACCAGTTTAAATTAATGACAGAGCTTTTTTTAATCAGGACTTTTTGTTGGGTCATGCTGCCAGAAAAGTAGCAAACATACTTTATTTTACCCCCCATTAGTTTATTGCAGCTCTCAGGCCGCTTTACACTGAGGAGTTTTTCAAGCACTTTGGTGTTAAAAAAGCACCTGAAAAGCTCATGAAAACTGCTTCCCATTAAAATGAATGATGCTTCCACACTGGGGCAGTGCACTGGCAGGGAGGTGAAAAAACACCTGCAAGCGGCATCTTTGGAGAATGTTTAAAAAATCACCCCTCTCCATTGATATGAATGGGAAGCACCTCAAAAGCTCTTCAAAGTGCCTCAAAATGTTTTTTGAAGCAGCTTTTGAGTCGCATGACTTTCAAAAAAGTGTGTTTTTTTGACATAATGCCAAGTAAAAATCAAGATAATATCAAATATATACAGGAGTTGTATATTTGTAAGCTTTAATCTCTTTCACATTACAGGAAGAATGTGGAGAAATATTTCTCCCCCTTTGCAATGTCATGGGAAGTATTTATCAATAGAAACCTGTTCAGAAGCAGTGGCCCATGGAATAGTGTACACATGCTGGCTGTGATTCACAGTGGGCATATCTGCACATACACACTTTGATACGCTGAGCACAGCATGCACTATAGATTTTTTTACTTTAAGGCTGGGTTCCCACCTATGCTAACTGGATGCGGCTTAAACCGATTCACATATGTCCGGTGCATTTGCACTCCGCATTGCACAGAAAATGTGTGTGTTTTCTGTGCAATGCGGTGCGAATTCCCAGCCTATTAAGTTCAATGGGAGTGCATCTAACAAGGAGATGTGTTCCGCACTGAACGGGGATATTTTCCCCTGCTCGCGGCCTCTCCCTCCCCCCGCAGCTGCTGCGCTGTGAGAACGGACAGGCTGGAATTCGCACCAGACTGAGTTTTTTTTTTGCAGTTGTTAATATTAAGTATGCACTTTTATCACTTTTGTTTCTACCTGAATTGTGTATGTGAAATCCATAACAGTGGTCATATAGACCCAAAAGCCTTATGAAAAATGATCTTTTTATTTTAAGTGCACCACTTAAACTAGCATAGGACTGGTCTCTGGGGTGTGCACTTAAAAGCAAATCACAATTGTTAGTATTAGTGTTGAGTGAACCCGGACTGTAACGTTCGGGTCCGTACTGAACTTTCGGGTGTCCGGGACCCGGACCCGAACACGGACATTTCAAAAAACGTTCGGGTTCGGTCCGGGGTTCTGGTATTTTACTCCACGTGTTGAGAAGCTGCAGGGCAGCCAATCAACAAGCGTTTTACTGGTTTGCCTGATGGCTGTGATTGGCCAGTGCATCACATGATCCAGCCTCTTTATAAGCTGGAGTTACTTGATGCTGCAGTCACATGCTCTTGGGTTAGCTGTAGGGAGAGGTAGCTGACAGCGTCAGGGAGAGATTAGAGACATTTTAACAACATCTGATCCTGCATCCTGAGATAGATTACTTCACATCCAACGTGGACAAGCTAACCTTTATTAAAATGAATTAGGCATGGATCCCACAAGACTTGTCTATACCTTGTGCAGAATAAACATTTAGACCGGACTCACACAGCCATTCATATACTTCTTTTTTTGAATAGGCCTCAATACAAAAAAAAAAATACCATGTTGGCTACCTCCTCCTTCTCCTCTACCACCGCCACTTCCACCTACACTGCCACGGTCACGGCCTAGTCAACCTCTAGGCTCCTACTCCACATCCACCCCCTTCCCATTTGTTTATTTGATTTTAATTTATATTCCCTATCCCCATTTTTTTGTAGGGCACTTGCCCTACCCTTACCCCCATTTTCCCATTTTACTTCCTTTTGCAGCCCTCTAGGGCTTTCCAGGACTTTGTCACAGTCATTTTTGTGCCTAAAAGTTCGGGTCCCCATTGATTTCAATGGGGTTCGGGGTCCATGCGATCGTTTGGGTTCTGTCCGGACCCAAACCCGGACTTTGTCCCGAAGTTCGGCCGGACCAGCAGAACCCGAACTTCCAGAGGTTCGCTCAACTCTAGTTAGTATATTCACCTTACATACAATTCAGGCTCATTGCTCCTCACCTTCTCTATTGTTAGAGATCAATGACTTAGAGCATAATGGTATGTATTTCTGTAGATGTTTCTTGAAAGAAGAAAAGAAAAAGAAATATCAGTTAATTTCCTTTCCGTTGTAGGCTCTGTTATTTTTTTTTTATGCTGTTCTATAATAATAATAAAAGGGTCACTGATTGTACATCCCTATATTAGTGTCATAAATATACTCACTTTCTGTAATTTATTACTACTAAGATGCCTTCCTTTATAAAGTGAATATAAACTGAGATGAGATTAGATATCCTGGCAGTACATCACTTCAAAAACCCCTGATAACACATCTGAATATGACTCTTTCATTTTAACCTTCTCTAGCTTCATTTCAGTATAATATATACAAAAAATAAAGTATGGAGGTGAAAGGAAGCCAATGCATGAATATTCAACAAACACAGCAAGAAGTAAAGCACTTATTTAAGGTAGGCTGTGTATAGAAAAGGATATGTAATGGAACAGTTTCATTTTAATAAAATGAGTGTGCTGAGGTTTGTTCATGTCTGTTAGCCTCTTGCTTGTGGCACAGTCATTGAAGCATAATTTGTTGGGAAATGGACTGTGGTAGGTGTGTGTTGACTATAGGGAGTAGCATCAGATCTTATTTAACTATGCCCCTTTCAGCCCCTCCCACTGTCAGTAAAAAATGGCTACACTCACAATTTGTCATGGCACACAAAGCATGACACTTTATATTGTATTGGGGTGTAAGAAAATAACTTGCCCTGGGTGCCCAATGTGCTGGGTACACCACTGCTCATTCCCACATTGTGTTTCAGCTATTTCTAGCTTGCTCCTATTTAAAAATAATTTTAAATTAAATTGTATGCTGTAACCACAGAACTCATTTAGGCTGGGTTCACACTTATAAGAATTGGATGCAGGTTTCTCCGCATCCAATTCACATAACAGGAGACTGTGACCAGCTCTCAATAGAGCCAGTTCACACAGGTCCGGGGCAGCTGCGGTCTGCACTGGAAAAGGGACCTGTGCATCTTCTGTTTCAGGTCCAAATTCAGGCAAAATTTGGATCTGATTCACACCTGAAATGGAGAACAGGGGCGCACCTGACCTCCTGCTGCGAGCCTCAGCTAGTGTTAATCCGGCCTTAAGGTTTGGCCTGAACACAAGTTTGGACCAAACCTTGGCTGTTCGGGCTTTCTGACAAACACCCACACACTTACCCATTTGGTGGGATCCAAACATCATGTAAAATAGTGGAAATTCTACCTCATTCTACTGTCAATGGTTGTTAAGGGCACCGGCAGGGCAGGCACAGCCGAGTCCTTAATTTATTAATTTATTTCATTCATTGACATAGCTGGGAATCCCTGGCCATGTAAGCAAAGGGCTGGGGGTGGTGGTGACATCACTGACCAAATATGGTCATGTGCGCAAAAGAGGATAGGAGTATCAACAGTTTTTTCTTTTAGACAATTGTCAAGCTTCATTCCTGATAAGTAAGGATGGGATTGGGCATGTTCGCAATTGCACGTGCCCGAGCCCGCCAGGAAGTGAACCCGGCGCTGCGCTAATCACAGGCAGGGAGACATTCCCCGATGTGCGGCTGCAGCGATTGGGGGAATGTCTCCCTGCCTGTGGTTAGCACAGTGCCGGGTTCACTTCCTGGCGGGCTCGGGCACATGCACTTGCGAACACGCCCGAGCCCATCCTTACTGATAAGTCGCACCCACACCTCCTGAACCATCTAGCCAGGGTAGTAGTGAAGAGGCCCTTGTCCTCATTAACATGGGCACCACCCATGTTGAGGGTCTGGTATGCAGTTGGAGAGGTATCCATAGCTTTTTTGAGCAGGCTTCTCCTGGGGTCTGGTATGAATTTGAGGGAGGGGCCCAATATAATTTTTTTGACATGCATAGCAAAAGTAACATAGAAAAAATGCCAATCCATCACTTTTTCCTGCAAGCTTCCTTTATTTTGTAAATTATTTGCAAATAATTCAAGTTTAGGGGACTCTGCAATCAGGTTTTTTTAAGGAATAATTCATAATTGATTTGGCAGATTCTGCTGTCATTGATTTAAAACTTTTGATGTGTTCAGCTGAATCTCTGTAAACCAAACCCAGGTGTGTTTGGCCCATCATTAGTTGTTATCATCAATGATCCTCATGGCTCTAACCCAGTGGTTCTCAACTCCTGTCCTCAGGACCCACTAACAGGCCAGATTTTAAGTATTACCTTATGAGATGCAGACTAGAATACCGCAATCACTGAGCAGCAAATGATATCACCTGTGATGTATCTCAGTTATCTTGCAAACCTGGCCTGTTAGTGGGTCCCAAGGACAGGAGTTGAGAACCACTGCTCTCACCTGAAAAAAGCTTGAGCTTGGGTTCCCACCATTGCGAATTGGATGCGCAATTTGCAATAGCAGGAGATTTCGACTGGCTCTCTGTGGAGCTGTTTCACATATATCCACAGCAGGTCCGGTGCATTTTGCACAAAAATGCTGTGTGACTTTTGGTCCGTTTCAGGTCCGAATTCAGCCTAAAATTCCGGCTGAAATTGGACCTGAAACGGTGAACCAGGATGCACCGGAACCCTGCTGTGAGCTGCTGTGTGTTCTAGGCTGAACCTAGCCTCAGTCAATATGGCAGTCACAATAAGCAAAGGTGATATACAATTGCAGAGATCAACAGCAACCAATTCATAAATATTATCTTGTCCAATCATAAAGTGAAGTAAATTGCTGTAAGAAGTCACATTCAGAGGAATGTAAATAACAGCACTTTCTTTTCACAATTTTACCAATCTAAATGAAAATTGTACTTTTTTAGAATATCAACCAGTGGTGGCCCGTAATGCAGGGCACACGGCTGCCGCCCCCCCCCCCCCCCATCCATGCGTCCAGCCCCCAATCTACATGCGGGGCTCTGGACGCATGGATTCCAATCTGGTTTTTTTTTAAGCCTGTGATTAGAGCCAGAGGCTCTAATAGGCTTCAAAAAAGGGTGGGCTGCACCCGAGCCCATCTAGTTATGTGACAATTGCGAATGGATATTCACTATTGTCACACTGATTCTCCTCCAGGCCAATCAGGAAGTGGGTCTGAAACCTGTTTCCAGATTGACCAAAAGGAGAAGCATTCCAATTGACCTAGGTGGAGGAGCGAGAAGGAGGGAGGAGACGCACAATGGAAGCTGCCACCCATCGCCTGGAGGGAAGCGCTGCCCATGCCACAGATGGGGTAAGTGCAGGGCTTGTAACCGACCGACCGGAGATGGGGGTGCGGATGATCCGACTGACCGAGGGGGGGGGGTGGCTGTGGGTTTGCCGCCCCCCAAAAAGTTTACCACCAGCCGCCACTGATATCAACTCAAAAGAAGCACAAATTATACCACTGAATGAACACACAAAAAAAGCTGGTCTAAAAGTTACCCTGTCACTACAGGGTAAACAATACATTGAGATAAAAGCAGCATATAAAATAAGATGTTATGTACTCACCTTCCCAGAGGCCTGTGTGATAAAACTCCATTTGGTGTAAAAATTACCCCAGAGATCTCATTCCTGCTTCTTCGATTGGCTCACTGGCTAGTCTTTTGCACTAGTAGGAAGTCACATTTTTGACATTCCTTACAAATAAGGTGTTTTTTTTTTTGGTTCACAAAAACTTTATTGGAAACATAATGGAACATGTACATAGCAAAATCAAGCTGTTAAATACAAATGCAAAGTCGGTACACAAACATGCAGAATGAACTACATCTTTGCCATAGGGAACATTCCTCTGAGATCTGTGAAAACTCAGAAAACAAAATAACACTAAACTATGTTGAGGAGTGATAAAAAAAAAAGAAAAGGATGTTCATTAATACATGTATTAGGAAGAAAGAGCAGTATATAGACATATGGCCTCTAATAGCCAGAATGTTGAGAGCCTAACTTCTGGGTCTTATAGGTAGTACCATGAGTTAGCAAGGAATGAACATTCAGGAGCGACTCTTGCAATCAATCAGTGACCTGCCACTGGAAAGAGATTTTACTTGGCTCAGATATGTCTCTCAGATTTGAAATGAACAGGAAGGCAGGAAAGAAGGGAGGAAAAGAAAAAGGGAAGGGGAAAAATGGAGAGGGAAGGTGGTAAGGAGAGAAGGGAGGGGGTAAAGGTGGCAGGCAGAAAGGGATAGGAGAAGAAATTTGGAGAAAAAAAAAAAAAAAACGGAAATGATAAAACAAAATAGAGATTGGGATCGACTCAAGGCAATACAGCAAATAAGGTTTTATTTTTGTGAGATACTCTCTAAATAAAAAGTTGCGCTATCATAAGTGATAAAATTAACTCAATAAATTCATAACAATCCAAAGAAAGTTCATATGTGTAACTAAGGTGATAAATCTAGACATGCACATATATGAAAGAGTGCATAAAGGTTCTGTGCAAAGTTCAAAAAGACTTAGTATAGTAGAACCCAAATATTGAATATAAGTCCATATATTAATAGCAGTCTTCTAAAGTCCACCACCGAACCTCGTGTTCCACCTCCAGTGCAAGACAGCAGATTAGGTACTCTTACCAGATCGCCGGGACCCACTATCTCTAGTGAGGTCCCAAAGGCAAGCAGATCAGACCCTCTGCTAGGTGTATGGAGCAATATCCGTCAGGTCATTCAATAGTAGTGGGTCTTATAAGACGATCACTCTCTTCCCCAGGCAGCCCCCAAGCACCAACATGAACAAGGGAAGAAAAGGGACCCAGATTGTGTAATTCCGTAAAACATGTTTAATGAAGGAATTAAAAAGGTACTTACAAACATCTGTAGTGATCACGCATAAAAATGATATAGCACACAGTTCGAAGAAATCTCAGATGAATCTTTCGCCCGTCCTTCCGGGATCATGTAAGCGTGGCCCCGTCAGCGTTTAGCTCCGCCCTACATGTTTTGTCATAGATGACGTCTTCCTGGGGCACGGGCGACATGCTTACTCACCACTCCTATATACACTTATTTGAGGTCCAAGCCTCACTTTCATTCCGTGGCCATTTTAGATCGAACCAGGCCTCATTTTGGAGACTGCATGGACAGTTATGTCCACAGCGTAGTATTTCAATTTGTATTAGTTCAATAGGTCACCAGCATAATAAAACCTCATATTACTCTTAATTAACATCATAATAGCTACAGGTTCGAACTTATTGATTCCCCGAGGTTCCTGATTAGAGTTGGCCGAACCTCTGGAAGTTTGGGTTCTGCTGGTTCAGCCGAACTTCGGGACAAAGTCCAGGTTCGGGTCCGGACAGGCCCCGAACTTTGACCCGGACCCCGAACCCCATTGAAATCAATGGGGACCCAAACTTTTAGGCACAAAAATGGTGTAACAAAGTCCTGGAAAGTCCTAGAGGTCTGCAAAAGGAAGGAAAGTGGGGGTAAGGGTCAGACAAGTGCCCTACAAAGAAATGGGGATAGGGAAATAACTTAAAATAATTTAAAAAAATCACATAAAAAAATCAAAAATGAAGGTGGATGTGGACCATCTTCAAACTGTGTGAGAAAAGTATAAATTAGCAGGAGAAGCCATAGCAGTGTTCTAAAATCATCTTCAAACTGTGTGTGAAAACTATAAATTAGCCGGGAGAAGCCATATCACTGTTCTTAGAACAGTGATATGGCTTCTCACAGCTAATTTATAGTTTTCACACACAGTTTGAAGATGATTGTAGAACAGTGATATGGCTTCTCCCGGCTAATTTATAGTTTTCACACACAGTTTGAAGATGATTTTAGAACACTGCTATGGCTTCTCCCGCTAATTTATACTTTTCTCACACAGTTTGAAGATGGTCCACATTAACCTCCATTTTTGATTTTTTTATGTGATTTTTTTTAAATTATTTTAAGTTATTTCCCTATCCCCATTTCTTTGTAGGGCACTTGTCCGACCCTTACCCCCATTTTCCTTCCTTTTGCAGACCTCTAGGACTTTCCAGGACTTTTTTACAGCAATTTTCAAAACTTTTATTAAATTACCAGAACCCCGGACCCGAACCCGGACTTTTTTTGAAAAGTCCGGGTTCGGGTCCGGGTCCTGGACACCCAAAAGTTCGGTACGGACCCGAACTTTACAGTTCGGGTTCGCTCAACTCTATTCCTGATATAATAAAAAGTTGATTTAAAAGGGACTTTTCACCTATGCAGCCTTATTAATAGGGGCCACCTAGTGGTCGGAGGTAAGAGGCTTTTTTACACTACATTATAACAGAAATCTAATTTGGAGAAAAAGATTTTTTGTTCTCTGAGATCCAAGCATCATTTTCATTCAGCCATCATAATGCCAGTGACAAGATCCAATATCAAAATTTATATGAACCTCTCTTGTCTCCTACTAGACTTTATTATATTGCAGGTGAAGGAAAAATGTTTTTAAAATTATTTGTGTATAGAAAAAAGGGAGGAACCTTTTTTTTTAAACTGATAAATACAACCCTCTCTATTGGAAAAGGACACATTAAGTTGTACATAAAGGGCCAATGGGAACAATGTGCAAGAATCCACATACCAGTTAAATTAAAAAAGTTTTGAACAAGTTTTCGTACGTTTGTCTTCTACTATTGGGACTCAAAGCTACCCTCCTCACTTAAAAATTCATACTCAAGAAGCTCCATAACAAAATCTCTCTGTTCAGTGGACAAGGTAGTATCCCTACAGAGAAAAGATTCTACTGAGGATATTCCCCAATGATGGGGGATGATGGTATAAAGGGACGTAACGTCCGCTGTCACTAACCAGCATCCCTCTCTGTAGGGACAATCCTTCAAGAGATTAATTATATGTCTGCTATCCTTAACATAAGCAGGTAGCGTTTTCACCAGAGGTTGGAGATACCCATCTATATATTTACCTACTCGGGAAGTGATTGAGTCGATCCCGCTTATAATAGGACCACCCGAAATTTGACAGGCTTCCATAAATGTAAAAAGTGTGCAGTCTGTTCAATTAATGTGGTTAAAGAAAGGAAAACTATTGCTTTTAGCTCAAACAGTATGGCCCAGAGCTTCTCGATCAAATCTTTTATTACATGTAATACATCTCATGTGTTATATATAATCACTTTCCCTTGCGGGTTACAGTATGTCGGTAGGACAATCAGACCACTACAAGTCAGATTAAAGGAACATATAGCAAATATTAAGAGAGGATATAAAAACCCTCCCCTGTCCTGACACTACCGAGAGAAACACAACAGAGACCCGAGGGGCACATCCTTTCTAGGGATAGACATGCTTAAATTACATTGGAGGGGGGGGGGGTCCAAAAAACTAGAAATTTCTAAACTCTAAATGAGTTGGATCTATAAAATTAGATGTCTGAGACCATTAGGCCTGAACGTTGATATCGAACTGAACGCCTTCATAGATAACTCATGAGGTGCTTTCATTATTTGTTATCCCTATTGGTGGTACTGTTCTTTCCTGATTTAGATTTTCTCAGGTATGAACAGACTACTTAATTTTTACAATGTTTATGATATTTTTATTATACTAGTTTGAATGATACCTATATGAATTTTTAATTGAGGAGGGTAGCTTTGAGTCCCAATAGTAGAAGACAAATGTACGAAAACTTGTTTAAAACTTTTTTAATTCAACTGGGATGTGGATTCTTGCACATTGTTCCCATTGGCCCTTTATGTACAACTTAATCTCTAACTTTAATGTGTCCTTTTCCAATAGAGAGGGTTGTATTTATCAGTTTAAAAAAAAAAAGGTTTCTCCCTTTTTCCTATACACAAATAATTTTAAAAATAATTTTAAAAACAGTTTTCCTTCACCTGCACTATAATAAAATCTAGTAGGAGACAAGAGAGGTTCATATAAACTTAGATATTGGATCTTGTCATTGGCATTATGATGGCTGAATGAAAATGATGCTTGGATCTCAGAGAAAATAAAATCTTTTTCTCCAAATTAGATTGCCGTTATAATTTAGTGTAAATAAGCAACTTACCTCTGACCACTAGGTGGCCCCTATTAATAAGGCTGCATAGGTGAAAAGTCCCTTTTAAATCAAATTTTTATTATATCAGGAACCTTGGGTAATCAATAAGTCTGAACCTGTAGCTATTATGATGTTAATTACGAGTAATATGAGGTTTTATTATGCTGGTGACTTATTGAACTAATAGAAATTAGAAAAAAAAACCGCTGCGGGCATAACTGTCCATGCAGTCTCCAAAACAAGGCCTGGTTCGATCTAAAATGGCCACGGAATGAAAGTGAGGCTTGGACCTCAAATAAGTGTATATAGGAGTGGTGGGTGAGTCAGCGTGTCGCCCGTGCCCCAGGAAGACGTCATCTATGACGAAACATGTAGGGCGGAGCTAAACGCTGACGGGGCCACGCTTACATGATCCCGGAAGGACAGGCGAAAGATTCATCCGAGAACTGTGTGCTTTATATAATTTTTATGCGTGATCACTACAGATGTTTGTAAGTACCTTTTTAATTCCTTCATTAAACATGTTTTACGGAATTACACAATCTAGGTCCCTTTTCTTCCCTTGTTCATGTTGGTGCTTGTGGGCTGCTTGGGGAAGAGAGTGATCGACTACATACACCTAGCAGAGGGTCTGATCTGCTTGCCTTTGTGACCTTACTAGAGATAGTGGGTCTCGGCGATCTGGTAAGAGTACCTAATTTTCTGTCTTGTACTGGAGGTGGAACACAAGGTTCGGTGGTGGACTTTAGAAGACTGCTATTAATATATGGACTTATATTCAATATTTGGGTTCTAATATACTAAGTCTTTTTGAACTTTGCACAGAACTTTTATGCACTCTTTCATATATGTGCATGTCTAGATTTATCACATTAGTTACACATATGAACTTTCTTTGGATTGTTATGAATTTATTGATTTAATTTTATCACTTATGATAGCGCAACTTTTTAATTACAATTTTATTCGCTATGTTTATCCCATGGTATTGTAGCAGGTTTGACTCATAGGATTTTTTTTAAGTTTTCACATATATTTTTTATCTTTATTTGTTGCTTGCACTTTGAGCGCAGTATAACCCTTTAATAACCAGATACTCTCTAAAGCCTTGTACACACGGTTCAACGGTCGTACGACCCAACGGACCAAATCGTATGTTGGCTGTTGTATCTAGCATACTGACATGCACTATACGATCGTACGACCAAGCTGAACGTAGTGTCGTGTTATGAACGTATAAAGAGAGAGTTCAGGTGAATGTAATTAGTGTCTGGCCGTTCCTGACTTCTGAGAATGCGTGTTTTGCACAATACAACTTGTTGGACCAACTTCTCTGTGCACACGATACAACAGTCGTAAGACCGTTGTTGGTATTTCCAAGTTTTCTAGTTTGCTCATACAACTCCTGTTGTACGACCGTCGTACGTCGGCAGTTCTAATCATGCATACTAACAATAAATGATCGATTTTGCATACAACGGTCATTCGTACGACCTGTTGTATACGACTGTCGAGCCGTGTGTACGAGGCATAAGATGCATCCACCTTTGGGGCACGTGTCTCTTCAACCAGGTTGTTCAACATAACACGTTTTGTGCGTAAGAGTCTTCAGTCCTTGCCGGTCTGTGATTAATGTAAGT
>BLSH010347105.1:55143-72121 GCA_018402905.1 Glandirana rugosa | reverse complement strand
GTCGGGCCCGACGTTAAGGAAAAAAAGGCGACGTTTTTCGGCGTTATGTATTGACGTTTTTCGGCGTTAGTGAGCGTCGGCGTCAATAGGCGTTTTTTAAAACAAAATCATCCCTCTGCTATTTTTCAACCTAAAAACGTCGGCGTCAAAAAACGCCGGAAAACGCCGGTATAATAATAGGTGGCATATGGTGGCATATGTTGGCGTTTCTTGGCATATTGTGGCGTCGGCGTCAAAAAACGTCAAAATGTTACAGCCTCAGAACGCGATGGCCATGGGTTCTACTTTCTGCTCACTAACGCCGACGCCACCTACAGCTCAGAAACGCCGACGTTTTTATGGGGCCATTGACTAACATGGAGAGCTGCAAAAAACGCCAGAAAACGCCGGCGTCAAAAAACGTCCGTGTGTATGAGGCCTTAGTCATTATAGCTCTAAATTGTATCAGATGGTGATTACAAAGGCAGTTCCTTCCATTCAGAAATCAGTGTGAAAAGACAACATGAAAAAGACAGCAGTGTCTTCAGAACAGAAAAAAATATAAATCTTGAAAATGTTTCATAAAGTCTTGCAATGTATATATATACCTGGAAGAGATTGTTTTTTATAACATTATTTGAGTTACAGTTTAACCACTTTTCGTGGTGATGATTAAATCACTCAACAACATATTGGTTCACTGTGATATCTGCACATGGTTCTGTCTGATGTGCAGAGAATTACACAGTTCAGACAATCCAGGCATTTGGGAGTCACAATTTTTTATTACTCTCCACTGATTGGACAAATAAGCTGTACCTATATTCAGATGAATAAAAATAGACAATTTGCCTTAATTAACTCATCACTACTTCCCACTATCTGCTCTTTAAAAAACAATTTAAATAGCTTATAGAGTATTATTAGTCCTTGACTTTGTGGACCTCTGTATACGCATGTATTGTGGAGAAATTCATATCAGAAGCAGTGAAATCACAGCTCCTCTCTCTGCAAATTGTGGCAGCCTGTCATTTCTCAAATGTAAACAAACACCATATGCTGAAAGCTGCTAGAAAGTTAAATCTGACTTCAGAGTCTCTGCTGTCATCATTGAGGATTAATTACTTCAGAATACATACAGCTACAGAGGTCAGTGAGCACTTGTTTTGAAGCACTTTCCCCATTTCTTATGAATATGTAAATACTTGTCCATAGTCTGGGCCAGGGGCGTTGCTATGTGGGAAAAAGACTGGGGGCTCCAGCCTGAAGAAATGTGGCGCGCTAACCATGGGCGGGGTCTAAACTAAATAGTGGGTGTGGCTTAAATGAGGTGTGGCTTAATGGGGGTGGGGTTTGCATCTGAGATTAACGAGGGATGGAGGAAGGAAGAAAGAAAGAGATGGGGGGGAGGAGAGAGAAGAGAAGGAAGGAAAGAAAGGAAGATGGATGGAGATACAGCAGGCCCATATCCTACACGACAATAGCAATATGTATATTCCAGAAAGTTTAACAATCAGCACATAAAGATACTCCAAACACCTGGTGTTGGAGCTTCAATCATCCCGACACCATGGTTGGTATGGTGTCAGGATGATTGAAGTGCATTATTTCTGTTATTACATTGTAATATAAAATGAAATAGTTCAACTCACCATAATGCAGAATCAGTGGGAGTGTGTCACTTGCCACTGTCACCTGCTATCAGATGCCATCAGGTGTCCCCAGTGGAGTCCCTCCTTCCATCAGGTGCCCCCCCAGCGGAGTGTCCCTTCTTCCATCACAGGTGCCCCGAGCGGAGTGTCCCTCCTTACATCACAGGTGCCCCCAGCAGAGTGTCCCTCCTTACTTCACAGGAGAGAGGTGATGTGGGGGGCAGTGAGAGATGATGTCATCTCTCTGCTCCCTGCCACACCGACAACATTGCAGAGGCCAGGCTGGGGGGGGGGGCGGAAGAGCAATGATGCGGGGTGGGCAGAGAGAGATGATGTAATCTCTGCTCGCCTGCCCCGCTCGCTCATGGCTCCCTTATGCAGGCCACCCGTGGCTCTGTCAAGCTGCCTGCTCCCAGCTCTGTCAAGCCGCCTGCTCACGGCTCTCATGCAGCTCACCCACTATTAGGGACCCCAGCGGACACTCAGAGCTATGGACAGTAGATCTGGGCTGCAGCCTCGATAGCCACACCCCGGCGACACCCCTGGTCTGGGCACAGCTACATTATAAAATGTTTTGCTTCTACTTTCCTTTTTTTCAGCTGCTTCTAACCTCTATCTTTAGATATAACGAAAAATATCCTTTTTTTACATTCATATGCAAAAAAAATAAAAATAACACAGCTATATTTTATGTTTTGCTAGAATTACATGCAGAAATATTTTTGATATTAAAAAGTCAGTTACTTGATATACCCATAATTCTCACAAGCCTTCTATACCATATAATAAATTTGATTTTTTTGCACATCATTTATTTATTTGACTCCAATACAGTTGCTTAATACAGTCATAACACCACTATACACAATTTCAAACCTCACAGGTGTACAATCTACTCTTGCAAGCCTTTCACCCCATAGCTAACATTCCAGACTTTTTCTTAGAGAAAAAGTGCATTGCTATACTTACCAAACGTCTACATGGTTAGCTGCAGTGTTTATAATTCAGAAATAATAGGAGAAATATGAAGCTAAACACAAAAATAAACTGTAGCAGCTTGCTTTGCAGTATACTCCAGAAATTGTGATCAAAGAACAGCATATTTTTAAACTGTTGAAATAAAAATGATATTTGAGTGGACCATGCTTTTCCCGAGGCCCATCATCTGTTAACAAAGCAGTCTAGTTCTCAGATGTTGGCTATGTGAGTGATCAAGTAAAAAAAATATAAATCAAAGAATATTTTATATGAAAGGCTTTTTAGTGAAAGTTTTTATTTTTTTGATAAACACATGTAAACAGGAATATGTTAAACCTGCTTGTGTAAAACAAGGTATAATATATACATTAAATGTTAATCCAAATTAGCTTCTTCTTTCTCATAGTCTTTATTATGGATGTATTAATATTAACAATAGTAATAATCAGTGACAATAAAAAAAATGTAACTCTATTTTCTATCTTAATTGATTATAAGTAGTGAATTGAGGTAGCTTGCTGCTGTCAAATCTAAACCAACTTTAGGGTCTGCACTCCAGCATCTAGGTCCCCCATTTGGTGTGTTCAAATTAGGGTGTTAGTCAGGCTAGGGGTCTACTCTCGCTCCATGTAATCCACAGAACAAACAGAGAAATATCTTAGCTACCTTACAAACCCAGATAATAATAAGTGATAGCAGCCTCAGCCTAACTCCGTCCAGGCAATGCCCCGCGAAGTGTTTCACCCCACCCACAGGGCTTAGTCAGGGAGGTAAGGCTTAACTCCATTACTAAGCCCAGTGGGAGCAGTGAAACATGTCATGGTGTGGCCTGGATGGAGTTAGGCTGAAGCTGCTGTCACTTATTATACTATGGGCTTGTATGATATGCAGTGGCCGAGATTTGTGTTTGTTTGTTCTGCATTTTCCTGCTGTCTCCATTGATTTCAATGGATGAAGGTTTTCTGCACAGTAAATAAATCTCTCATGCTCATTTCTTCTGATGTCCCTTTGAAAGCACTTTGTGACCATCCCTTCTGAAATCCTTTCCTTATCGTTTCACACAGCTTTATTCACTAATATAATAAAAGCAAATTATTCATCAGTGAAAGCAGACAAGTTGATCCTTGAAAACTACTGCTACACATAAGCATGCACATATTCCCCCCCCCAGGCCTTTGTGTAACTCAAAGCTGGCGGAATGCATGCATATTACCTGTAATGGGGGAAACATCCCATTCAGATAGCTATGAGTGTTGCATATGTATGTATGCCAAATGTGGCATCTTGGCTGTGATGAATAGCACACCTATTGGGTTGACTTGGTACTTTTGTGATAATATGCGTTGAAAACCTCATGGTGGAACACATTTTCTGTGCATTGAGATGTATTGCCATGTAGAACACATGACAAACCCAATATACATTACATTAAAACAAAATGTATCTATGCTATAGTGCGCCTCAATGTTCAAATGTGAATACTCATGTGCTCTTGTGTCCAGTTTAAAAAAAAAGGTTCCTCCCTTTTTTCTATACACAAATAATTTTAAAAACATTTTTCCTTCACCTGCAATATAATAAAGTCTAGTAGGAGACAAGAGAGGTTCATATAAATTTTGATATTGGATCTTGTCACTGGCATTATGATGGCTGAATGAAAAT
This sequence comes from Glandirana rugosa, assembly GCA_018402905.1. Lineage (NCBI taxonomy): Eukaryota > Metazoa > Chordata > Amphibia > Anura > Ranidae > Glandirana > Glandirana rugosa. Next base: position 67,850 of record BLSH010347105.1, on the reverse strand, counting down.
GATGCTTGGATCTCAGAGAACATAAAATCTTTTTCTCCAAATTAGATTGCCGTTATAATTTAGTGTAAATAAGCAACTTACCTCTGACCACTAGGTGGCCCCTATTAATAAGGCTGCATAGGTGAAAAGTCCCTTTTAAATCAAATTTTTATTATATCAGGAACCTTGGGTAATCAATAAGTCTGAACCTGTAGCTATTATGATGTTAATTACGAGTAATATGAGGTTTTATTATGCTGGTGACTTATTGAACTAATAGAAATTAGAAAAAAAAAACGCTGCGGGCATAACTGTCCATGCAGTCTCCAAAACAAGGCCTGGTTCGATCTAAAATGGCCACGGAATGAAAGTGAGGCTTGGACCTCAAATAAGTGTATATAGGAGTGGTGGGTGAGTCAGCGTGTCGCCCGTGCCCCAGGAAGACGTCATCTATGACGAAACATGTAGGGCGGAGCTAAACGCTGACGGGGCCACGCTTACATGATCCCGGAAGGACAGGCGAAAGATTCATCCGAGAACTGTGTGCTATATAATTTTTATGCGTGATCACTACAGATGTTTGTAAGTACCTTTTTAATTCCTTCATTAAACATGTTTTACGGAATTACACAATCTAGGTCCCTTTTCTTCCCTTGTTCATGTTGGTGCTTGTGGGCTGCTTGGGGAAGAGAGTGATCGACTACATACACCTAGCAGAGGGTCTGATCTGCTTGCCTTTGTGACCTTACTAGAGATAGTGGGTCTCGGCGATCTGGTAAGAGTACCTAATTTTCTGTCTTGTACTGGAGGTGGAACACGAGGTTCGGTGGTGGACTTTAGAAGACTGCTATTAATATATGGACTTATATTCAATATTTGGGTTCTAATATACTAAGTCTTTTTGAACTTTGCACAGAACTTTTATGCACTCTTTCATATATGTGCATGTCTAGATTTATCACCTTAGTTACACATATGAACTTTCTTTGGATTGTTATGAATTTATTGATTTAATTTTATCACTTATGATAGCGCAACTTTTTAATTACAATTTTATTCGCTATGTTTATCCCATGGTATTGTAGCAGGTTTGACTCATAGGATTTTTTTTAAGTTTTCACATATATTTTTTATCTTTATTTGTTGCTTGCACTTTGAGCGCAGTATAACCCTTTAATAACCAGATACTCTCTAAAGCCTTGTACACACGGTTCAACGGTCGTACGACCCAACGGACCAAATCGTATGTTGGCTGTTGTATCTAGCATACTGACATGCACTATACGATCGTACGACCAAGCTGAACGTAGTGTCGTGTTATGAACGTATAAAGAGAGAGTTCAGGTGAATGTAATTAGTGTCTGGCCGTTCCTGACTTCTGAGAATGCGTGTTTTGCACAATACAACTTGTTGGACCAACTTCTCTGTGCACACGATACAACAGTCGTAAGACCGTTGTTGGTATTTCCAAGTTTTCTAGTTTGCTCATACAACTCCTGTTGTACGACCGTCGTACGTCGGCAGTACTAATCGTGCATACTAACAATAAATGATCGATTTTGCATACAACGGTCATTCGTACGACCTGTTGTATACGACTGTCGAGCCGTGTGTACGAGGCATAAGATGCATCCACCTTTGGGGTGCAGAAACTGCAGCTTTAGTCATTATAGCTCTAAATTGTATCAGATGGTGATTACAAAGGCAGTTCCTTCCATTCAGAAATCAGTGTGAAAAGACAACATGAAAAAGACAGCAGTGTCTTCAGAACAGAAAAAAATATAAATCTTGAAAATGTTTCATAAAGTCTTGCAATGTATATATATACCTGGAAGAGATTGTTTTTTATAACATTATTTGAGTTACAGTTTAACCACTTTTCGTGGTGATGATTAAATCACTCAACAACATATTGGTTCACTGTGATATCTGCACATGGTTCTGTCTGATGTGCAGAGAATTACACAGTTCAGACAATCCAGGCATTTGGGAGTCACAATTTTTTATTACTCTCCACTGATTGGACAAATAAGCTGTACCTATATTCAGATGAATAAAAATAGACAATTTGCCTTAATTAACTCATCACTACTTCCCACTATCTGCTCTTTAAAAAACAATTTAAATAGCTTATAGAGTATTATTAGTCCTTGACTTTGTGGACCTCTGTATACGCATGTATTGTGGAGAAATTCATATCAGAAGCAGTGAAATCACAGCTCCTCGCTCTGCAAATTGTGGCAGCCTGTCATTTCTCAAATGTAAACAAACACCATATGCTGAAAGCTGCTAGAAAGTTAAATCTGACTTCAGAGTCTCTGCTGTCATCATTGAGGATTAATTACTTCAGAATACATACAGCTACAGAGGTCAGTGAGCACTTGTTTTGAAGCACTTTCCCCATTTCTTATGAATATGTAACTACTTGTCCATAGTCTGGGCCAGGGGCGTTGCTATGTGGGAAAAAGACTGGGGGCTCCAGCCTGAAGAAATGTGGCGCGCTAACCATGGGCGGGGTCTAAACTAAATAGTGGGTGTGGCTTAAATGAGGTGTGGCTTAATGGGGGTGGGGTTTGCATCTGAGATTAACGAGGGATGGAGGAAGGAAGAAAGAAAGAGATGGGGGGGAGGAGAGAGAAGAGAAGGAAGGAAAGAAAGGAAGATGGATGGAGATACAGCAGGCCCATATCCTACACGACAATAGCAATATGTATATTCCAGAAAGTTTAACAATCAGCACATAAAGATACTCCAAACACCTGGTGTTGGAGCTTCAATCATCCCGACACCATGGTTGGTATGGTGTCAGGATGATTGAAGTGCATTATTTCTATTATTACATTGTAATATAAAATGAAATAGTTCAACTCACCATAATGCAGAATCAGTGGGAGTGTGTCACTTGCCACTGTCACCTGCTATCAGATGCCATCAGGTGTCCCCAGTGGAGTCCCTCCTTCCATCAGGTGCCCCCCCAGCGGAGTGTCCCTTCTTCCATCACAGGTGCCCCGAGCGGAGTGTCCCTCCTTACATCACAGGTGCCCCCAGCAGAGTGTCCCTCCTTACTTTACAGGAGAGAGGTGATGTGGGGGGCAGTGAGAGATGATGTCCTCTCTCTGCTCCCTGCCACACCGACAACATTGCAGAGGCCAGGCTGGGGGGGGGGGCGGAAGAGCAATGATGCGGGGTGGGCAGAGAGAGATGATGTAATCTCTGCTCGCCTGCCCCGCTCGCTCATGGCTCCCTTATGCAGGCCACCCGTGGCTCTGTCAAGCTGCCTGCTCCCAGCTCTGTCAAGCCGCCTGCTCACGGCTCTCATGCAGCTCACCCACTATTAGGGACCCCAGCGGACACTCAGAGCTATGGACAGTAGATCTGGGCTGCAGCCTCGATAGCCACACCCCGGCGACACCCCTGGTCTGGGCACAGCTACATTATAAAATGTTTTGCTTCTACTTTCCTTTTTTTCAGCTGCTTCTAACCTCTATCTTTAGATATAACGAAAAATATCCTTTTTTTACATTCATATGCAAAAAAAATAAAAATAACACAGCTATATTTTATGTTTTGCTAGAATTACATGCAGAAATATTTTTGATATTAAAAAGTCAGTTACTTGATATACCCATAATTCTCACAAGCCTTCTATACCATATAATAAATTTGATTTTTTTGCACATCATTTATTTATTTGACTCCAATATAGTTGCTTAATACAGTCATAACACCACTATACACAATTTCAAACCTCACAGGTGTACAATCTACTCTTGCAAGCCTTTCACCCCATAGCTAACATTCCAGACTTTTTCTTAGAGAAAAAGTGCATTGCTATACTTACCAAACGTCTACATGGTTAGCTGCAGTGTTTATAATTCAGAAATAATAGGAGAAATATGAAGCTAAACACAAAAATAAACTGTAGCAGCTTGCTTTGCAGTATACTCCAGAAATTGTGATCAAAGAACAGCATATTTTTAAACTGTTGAAATAAAAATGATATTTGAGTGGACCATGCTTTTCCCGAGGCCCATCATCTGTTAACAAAGCAGTCTAGTTCTCAGATGTTGGCTATGTGAGTGATCAAGTAAAAAAAATATAAATCAAAGAATATTTTATTTGAAAGGCTTTTTAGTGAAAGTTTTTATTTTTTTGATAAACACATGTAAACAGGAATATGTTAAACCTGCTTGTGTAAAACAAGGTATAATATATACATTAAATGTTAATCCAAATTAGCTTCTTCTTTCTCATAGTCTTTATTATGGATGTATTAATATTAACAATAGTAATAATCAGTGACAATAAAAAAAATGTAACTCTATTTTCTATCTTAATTGATTATAAGTAGTGAATTGAGGTAGCTTGCTGCTGTCAAATCTAAACCAACTTTAGGGTCTGCACTCCAGCATCTAGGTCCCCCATTTGGTGTGTTCAAATTAGGGTGTTAGTCAGGCTAGGGGTCTACTCTCGCTCCATGTAATCCACAGAACAAACAGAGAAATATCTTAGCTACCTTACAAACCCAGATAATAATAAGTGATAGCAGCCTCAGCCTAACTCCGTCCAGGCAATGCCCCCCGAAGTGTTTCACCCCACCCACAGGGCTTAGTCAGGGAGGTAAGGCTTAACTCCATTACTAAGCCCAGTGGGAGCAGTGAAACATGTCATGGTGTGGCCTGGATGGAGTTAGGCTGAAGCTGCTGTCACTTATTATACTATGGGCTTGTATGATATGCAGTGGCCGAGATTTGTGTTTGTTTGTTCTGCATTTTCCTGCTGTCTCCATTGATTTCAATGGATGAAGGTTTTCTGCACAGTAAATAAATCTCTCATGCTCATTTCTTCTGATGTCCCTTTGAAAGCACTTTGTGACCATCCCTTCTGAAATCCTTTCCTTATCGTTTCACACAGCTTTATTCACTAATATAATAAAAACAAATTATTCATCAGTGAAAGCAGACAAGTTGATCCTTGAAAACTACTGCTACACATAAGCATGCACATATTCCCCCCCCCAGGCCTTTGTGTAACTCAAAGCTGGCGGAATGCATGCATATTACCTGTAATGGGGGAAACATCCCATTCAGATAGCTATGAGTGTTGCATATGTATGTATGCCAAATGTGGCATCTTGGCTGTGATGAATAGCACACCTATTGGGTTGACTTGGTACTTTTGTGATAATATGCATTGAAAACCTCATGGTGGAACACATTTTCTGTGCATTGAGATGTATTGCCATGTAGAACACATGACAAACCCAATATACATTACATTAAAACAAAATGTATCTATGCTATAGTGCGCCTCAATGTTCAAATGTGAATACTCATGTGCTCTTGTGTCCTGTGTTGCCAAAATTAATTCAAACTGAATGGGCTGCCTTAATGCAATGCCCCTCAACTCATGAAAACACATGTGTTAATGTGAACAGGTTAAAGCGTTACTAAACCCAGAACCCTGCATTCACTATATCTGGTCTCCTATAGTAAATATAAACTGCTAAATTAATTTTCTCATCAGCAGTATATAGCAGTCTTGTGACTTCTATCAGTGTCTGCTTGAGAAAAATAAAAATAAACTCTCTATCAATACACACCATACTGAGCATGTGCAGTCTGACTCCAAAGGCTCTGTTCTATAAGGAGATGAGATGGAATCAGTTAAAGAAGAGAAAAATCAGAGAAGACAGGATCACACAGCCTTTATACACAATGCAGAGGATTAACCCCTTAGGTTCCACAGTGAGTATAATAAGCATGCTGTTACTGTTGTGGGTTTAGTAACACTTTAAGGTCTGCATAAATGTGAATGAGCCCTTAAAGAGGAACTGATCTCTGGAAGTTGTACCCAAGTAAATACGGAGGGCAAAGGACTAGTGACCAATATTGTGTGTGCTTGCTGAATTTGATTTGATGAAGACCAGATTGTGCAGTAGAATGAGAGGGGGTAGTGTTATGTCTAGGATCCTGCCTGTATGCCTATTGTCTTACTGTAGTCACATCTCAAATCCAAAAGAACCTGAAACCTGCAACCTGCAAACTCATCTGCAGTGTACCAAAGCACTGAGGGTTGTGGGGACTTTATCTACACTTCCCAAAACAACTAATATTAAAGGAGAAGTATGACCAAAGCTATTTTGGTTCTACTTCTTCTATGGATCACAGGAGTACAGTTGGTTCTGCACCCCTGTGACCCATTTTCAGCTGACAGCAAGCTGCTGGGAGACTGAGCCAGCCACCTCTATCCCCTCCACAGCCTGGCGCTCCAGTGAGTGCTGGAGGGACTGAGCATAGATCCAGTGCCTGACAGTCACCAGCCCTCTGCAGACTGAATACCGAGAACTGAGCAATCAATGGTCTCATTTCTTGGTGTAGAGCTGGGATTGGTGCTGCAGCCATCTAGGTCAATATGATTGTTTGTTTATTTTTTCCTGAACTTCTCTTTTAAAGGCATTATAAGCCTTCCTACCTGCTCCTTGTGTTTTTCACCTGCATAAGATGTGTATTGATCAGGTAGTTCTACGATGTCACTTGTTCGCCTGTACGCAGAGTCCATAATAGAGTAATTCTTCAAATTCCTGTTTCAAAAATCTGTTTGTTTGAAACATGTGGCATGGCTCTGCACATATTAATGCATGACCTCTATCTGTAGTCTAAGCACTGAGACTTCCTGTGAAGTAACTATTTACTTTATCTCTCAGTATAGTGCTGGTGCAGGTGAAAGCAATTTACCAAGCTTAAAAGGGAAGTAAACCCTGATCGGTTTTACTTCATTTTTGTTATTTCCTGCAATATAAAAGCATAATAGACTAGTATGCATCCATAGGCATGCACACGGGGTGTGCCTGGGCACACCCTAATCACCCCGGCCATGCTAGTGTAGCTGCATGCCAGCTGTCTCCCCTGGGCTGTTGTGAAATGCTGCATCCGTAGAGAGGGGTGTGCTGCCTGTGAAACATTGAGTAGATTGTGAGACTTTCCAGTGCCACAGAGTCTGTGAAACTGTCATGTAATGTAACAGCTTGCAGGGAGAGAGACCCCCTGTCAAAAGTCAGGGGTGATGTCGGGGGTGGGCAGGACCAAACAAGCTGGGCGGGCTGCTATGTGTATGTGGCTCCGCCCCCTTTCTTCAGCAGCCCAATTATTGGCTGGTGTTTGACAGGTAATCTCTCTCCCTGCAAGCTGTTACATTACATGACAGTTTCAAAGACTCAGCGGCTCTGGGAAGCCTCACAATCTACTCAATGTGAAACTCCCCTTCATCTCTGTCAGTGCCCATTAGTGCTGCCTATCAGTGCCAATTAATGCCACATGTCACTGCCAATCAGTGCCACCTGTCATTGCCAATCAGTGACACCTATCAGTGCCTTTCAGCGCCGATCAGTGCCACCTGTGGGTGCCCATCAGTGCCAATCAGTGCCACATGTCAGTGCCCATCATTGCCAATCAGCGCAACCCATCAGTGCGGCCTATCAGTGCACATCAGTGCTGCCTATGAGTGCCAATCACTGCCATCTATCAGTGCCAAACAGTGCCCATCAGTGATGCCTATCAGTGCTAACCAATGCCACCTACGAGTGTTCAGTCAGTGCTGCCAATCACTGCCACCTGCTGTCTATCAGTGCCAACCAATGCCACTTGTGAGTGCCAATCATTGCTGCCAATCAGTGCCATCTATCAGTGCCCATCAGTGTTGTCTATGAGTGTCAACCAGTGCTGCCAATCAGTGCCACCTGTCAGTGCCCATCAGTGCTACCTATCAGTGCCAATCAGTGGCCATCAGTGCTGCCTATCAGTGCCAATCAGTGGTCATCAATGCTGCCTAAAAGTGCCAATCAGTTCTGCCAGTCAGTGCCACCTGTCAGTGCCAATCAGTGCTGCCTATCAGTGCCAATCAGTGCCCATCATTGTTGCCAATCAGTGATAATCAGTGGTCATCAATGCTGCCTATAAGTGCCAATCAGTTCTGCCAGTCAGTGCCACCTGTCTGTGCCAATCAGTACTGCCTATCAGTGCCCATCAGTGCTGTCAATCAGTGCCAATTAGTGCCAACCAATGCCACCTATCAGTGCCCACCAGTGCTGTCAATCAGTGCCAATTAATGCCAACCAATGCCACATATCAGTGCCCAACAGTGTTGCCTATGAGTGTCAAACAGTGCTGTCAATCAGTGCCACCTGTCAGTGTCTATCAGTGCTGCCTATCAGTGCCAATCAGTGGCCATCAATGCTGCCTATCAGTGCCCATAATTGCTACCTATCAGTGCCAATCAGTGCCCATCAATGCTGCCTATAAGTGGCAATCAGTTCTGCCAGTCAGTGCCACCTATCAGTGCCAATCAGTACTGCCTATCCGTGCCCATCAGTGCTGTCAATCAGTGCCAATTAGTGCCAATCAATGCCACCTATCAGTGCCCATCAGTGCCACCTATCAGTGCCAATCAGTGCTTTCAAGCAGTGCCACATATCAGTGCCAATTAGTGCCCATCAGTGCTGCCTATCAGTGTCTATCAGTGTCCACCAGTGTCTCATATCAGTGCCAATCAGTGCTGCCAATCAGTACCACCTATCAGTGCCCATCAGTGTTGCCTATGAGTGTCAATCAGTGCTATCAATCAGTGCCACCTATCAGTGCCCGTCAGTGCTGCCTATCAGTGCCAGTCAGTGGTCATCAGTGCTGCCTATCAGTGCCCCTCATTGCTGCCTATCAGTGCCAATCAATGCTGCCTATAAGTGCCAATCGGTTCTGCCAGTCAGTGCCAATCAGTACTGCCACCAGTGCTGTCAATCAGTGCCAATTAGTGCCAACCAATGAGATCTATCAGTGCCCATCAGTGCTGTCAATCAGTGCCACCTATCAGTGCCAATCAGTTCTTCCAATCAGTGCCACCTATCAGTGCCAATCAGTGCTCATCACTGCTGCCTATCAATGCCAATCAGTGCCCATTAGTGCTGCCTATCAGTGCCACTTATCAGTGCCTATCAATGCTGCCAAACAGTGCCCATCAGTGCTGCCTATCAATGCCACCAATCAGTGCCCATCAGTGCTGCCTATCAGTGCCCATCAGTGCTGCCAATTTGTGCCCACCAGTGCTGCCAATCAGCGCCACTCAGTGCCAATCAGTGCCACTAAAGCGGTCAATCAGTGCTGCCTATCGGTACCAATCAGTGCCATTAGTGCTAGCAATCAGTGCCAATCAGGACCCATTAGTGCTGCCTATCAGTTCCACCCACCAGTGCTGTCAATCAGTGGCCATCAGTCCTGCCAATCAGTGGCCATCAGTGCTGCCAATCAGTGTCGGCTATCAGTGCCACTCAGTGGCACCTATTGGTGGCCATCAGTGCTGCCAGTCAGTGTTGTCAATCAGTGCCCATCAGTGCTGCCTATCAGTTCCCATGAGTGCTGCCTATCAGTGCTGCCAATCAAAGCTCATCAGTGCTGCCAATCAGTGCTTTCTATTCGTGCCAATCAGTGCCACTTATCCGTGCCACCAAACAGTGCCTATCAGTGTCCATCAGTGCTGCCAAACAGTGTCAATCAGCGCTGTCAACCAGTGCCACCAATCGATGGCCATCAGTTCTGCCAATCAGTGGCCATCAGTGCTGCCAATCAGAGGTGCCTATCAGTGCCAATCAGTGGCTCCTATCAGTGCTGCCAATTAGTGTCCATCAGTGCTGCCTATCAGTGCTCATGAGTGCTGCCTATCAGTGCTGCCAATCAGTGCCCATCAGTGCCCATCAGTGCACTGAGTGCAGGGATGGGGAGATGAACTCAGCAGCCAGGCACATTGTCCATGGGAGGGTAGCCTGGTGGGGCACAACTGAAATCTGTTGATGTTTATTAATTCCACATGCCGATCTTTAGTATATCAGATAATCACCACACTACTATTTACAATAAACTACTGGAGGTAAAATAAAAAAAAGTGTCAGTAAAAAGCTTGCTGCTAAGCACTGTTATGTGTTCCCACATTAAAAAAAAAGCGCAGCGCTAACTTACTGATCAATAACTTAACAACAATGGTGGAACCCTCTATAATATGGAAATCTCAATAAACTTCAATATTACCACAGTACCGGTTTCTGTGGTATGTAACATCACATATAATACACATCTAACTGAAAATAAGACATACAAATTAAAAGCATGGATGGTGGAAACCCCTTCTATAGATATTTGCTATACAGATTAACTTCACGTGCAATAATTCCAGTGATATGTGATTTCACATGTAATACACATCAAATTTTTTTTAAAACTTGGCTGGGATGGTGGAAACCCCTCTACAGAAAATTGCAATACAAATTAACTTCAAGTGCAATAACTTTGGGAGGGATTTGGGAGGTTCACCCCATTATAGCACTTTGGAATTTTTATTTTTTTAGATTGTTACACTTAATTCTATATGTTTTAGTTACTATTATAATGTGAATTGTTGCACTTGAAGTTAATTTTCCACCACCCCTGCTAAGTCCATGTCTTTATGGACCTTGCTTTGTGCACTTGTGTGCAGTCATGTTGGAACAGGAAGGGGCCATCCCCAAACTGTTCCCAAAAAGTTGGGAGCATGAAATTGTCCAAAATGTCTTGGTATGCTGACATCTTAAGAGTTCCCTTCACTGGAATTATGGGGCCAAGCCCAAGCCCTGAAAAACAACCCCACACCATAATCCCTCCTCCACCAAATGATTTGGACCAGGGCACAAAGCAAGGTCCATAAAGGAATGGATGAGCGAGTTTGGGGTGGAGGAACTTGATTGGCCTGCTCAGAGTTCTGACCTCAACCCGATAGAACACCTTTGGGATGAATTCGAGAGGAGACTGTGAGCCATGCCTTATAATCCAACATCAGTGCCTGACCTCACAAATGCACTTCTGGAAGAACGGTCAAACATTCCCATAGACACACTCCTAAACCTTGTGGACAGCCTTCCCAGAAGAGTTTAAGCTGTTATAGCTGCAAAGGGTGGGCCAACTCAATATTGAACCCTATGGACTAAGACTGGGATGCCAATAAAGTTCATGTGAGTGTAAACGCAGGTGTCTCAATACTTTTGGCAATATAGTGTGTATATACACACACGCATGTATGTTCGAGATTTGGGGTGCACACCCTAATGCAAAAGGCTGCCCATGCCTATGTATGCATTGCATACTAGTCTATTATGTGACACTTACCTGCCATGGAAACCCGCGATGTCCCCGCTCCAAGAAGTGTCCATCTTCGCCCCTTTTCCTTCCGGGGGCCACGGACTCTGGCTCTGCGATTTGCCAAAGCCGCGTGATGTCATCAGGTGAACACTGATTAGAGGTAGTGAGGGAGGATGGGGTTCTCCAGCCCAAGAGATCTGGTCAGGACCACTATAACAGACAAACACATATTTTGGGGGAACACGCTAACAATGCATGGTGCTGCTGTAAGGCCACACAAACAAAACAACCTATTAATGGGCTTAAGCACTCTATGGTCATATATTGTGACCAAATCCCCATTTTTTTGCATATTTGCTTTACTGTATTGTATTCATCCTCCCTCATTACCTCTAATCAGTGTTCACCTGTGCTGTAGGAAGAGTCCTATGGTTCTTTCATAAAGAGGAGTGTATTGCTCCCATGGTTTAGAGACAGGATCTTTCATTCTATGGTTAGTGTTGTACTTTGATGCAGTAGTGGGCTTAAGCAGTCTATGGCCATATAGTGAGACCAAATCCCCATATTTTTGCATATTTGCTTTATATGTTTAGATGCTTTTAAATATTCTTGCAGGAGTCTTGTGTGCGCTGTAATATGTTGTTTTCTTTGTGTAGTCTTACAGCAGCATCATGCATTGTTAGGGTATAATCAATATAACTAAGAGTTTTATATATATGAGTGCAGCACTATTTGTAACTAAATCAAGTGCAAACTACAGATGCTAATTAAATACAGTATGTACATCCATAAAGTGCAAATAAATATATCCTCCTTGCAGAAAGACTACAAAAGTGCAAAGTGATAGATTAATAAAGTGCAACAAAATTCATTCCTAGAGTTTAGAGTTCATGCAATAGTCCATATAATACAGTCTTGATAGTTTATCCTGATATCTTGGTGTCTCTTAATCTGCTCAAAGAAGGATATTTTAAGGTGTTTTAATAACACCCAGGAGGTGAGGGCACATCTGGTGACGGGCACAGGGTGTTGTGTGCTTATCGTTTCACGTAGCTGCAACTGTCACGAATTTGAGGATTTATGCAACTGATGTGGAGAGCAGGATAAACTATCAAGACTGTATTATATGGACTATTCAGGGAACTCTAAACTCTAGGAATGAATTTTGTTGCACTTTATTAACCACTTCCTTACCGGCGTATTGTAAAAATACGCCGGCAAGGTGGACTCCCCATCCTAACAGGACGTAATATAACGTCCTGCGGTATTCGCCGCTCTGCGGGCCATTATTTCACGTTGTTTTAAGTAAGGATCTCAAATCTCAAGGGACTTATCAGGTATATTATGTCAGAACTATCAAATAGGACGAGAGGTGTAGTCAACGTATTTAGGAGTTTAAGCACTGTCAACGTCGATGCACTTTGCTATTCGTGTGTTGTGGGACACGGGCAGTGGTCTACACGGGAGTGGAGGACCCACAATAATTTTGTGGAATTTTATAGGAAGAAACTCGTCTAATTCTCTGTGGTTCTATAGTCCTATTTGATAGTTCTGACATAATATACCTGATAA
>BLSH010347105.1:34103-44741 GCA_018402905.1 Glandirana rugosa | reverse complement strand
CTTCTCACCTTCTTCCACATGTTTGGTGTGCCTCCCAGGTGGCTTGTGGCAAACTTTAAACAACACTTTTTATGGATATCTTTAAGAAATGGCTTTCTTCTTGCCACTCTTCCATAAAGGCCAGATTTGTGCAGTATACGACTGATTGTTGTCCTATGGACAGAGTCTCCCACCTCAGCTGTAGATCTCTGCAGTTCATCCAGAGTGATCATGGGCCTCTTGGCTGCATCTCTGATCAGTCTTCTCCTTGTATGAGCTGAAAGTTTAGAGGGACGGCCAGGTCTTGGTAGATTTGCAGTGGTCTGATACTCCTTCCATTTCAATATTATCGCTTGCACAGTGCTCCTTGGGATGTTTAAAGCTTGGGAAATCTTTTTGTATCCAAATCCGGCTTTAAACTTCTCCACAACAGTATCTCGGACCTGCCTGGTGTGTTCTTCTTCATGATGCTCTCTGCGCTTTAAACGGACCTCTGAGACTATCACAGTGCAGGTGCATTTATACGGAGACTTGATTACACACAGGTGGATTCTATTTAACATCATTAGTCATTGAGGTCAACATTGGATCATTCAGAGATCCTCACTGAACTTCTGGAGAGAGTTTGCTGCACTGAAAGTAAAGGGGCTGAATAATTTTGCACGCCCAATTTTTCAGTTTTTTATTTGTTAAAAAAAGTTTGAAATATCCAATAAATTTCGTTCCACTTCATGATTGTGTCCCACTTGTTGTTGATTCTTCACAAAAAATTACAGTTTTATATCTTTATGTTTGAAGCCTGAAATGTGGCAAAAGGTCGCAAAGTTCAAGGGGGCCGAATACTTTCGCAAGGCACTGTAGCAGCTCACAAGGTTTAATACTTGTAGTTATGCATTGTTAGGGTGTTCCCCCCAAATATTTGTTCACATGGGTAAAGAGCCGCATCATGCCCAGATCTTGGTTGCGCTGTGTCCTAGGACCACGGCACGGCCGCGATCGCCACACCGCATGCCCCCATGGGTGCGCAAGAGCGGCGATACCAACAAAGGGATTATATCTACACTAATACTTAATTAAAACAACAAAAACGTGTACAATGCCTTTAAAATCAAACTCAAGTAAGAATTTAATTTACCTACAGACAAAGTAAAAGCAAACTAAGGTCAGTAAGCATATTCTGAGATGAATGTTGCAAGGGGATATGGCTGCTGTTCATACAAAAAAAGATAGAAGTGGCATGCTGGTAGACTGCAAGCTGTGGGGTATAAAACCCACAGTTATATTCATCGCAGCCGGCTCATACTATTCCTCTTTTTTAAACCTGCTGCAAGGACAGTTGAATATAGCTGATTATTAAGGAAAGTAGAGTTATCCATTTAGCATTCAAGAAGTATAAGGAATACATTTGTTAGTGCACAGCAGTCTCCTGACTCCTGTTGGCTGCTGCCAAATAGGAAATCTGGAAAGCATATACCATGTATGAGATTAGCTTTTTTTTAAAGCTCTAATAATAATGTGTGAGTGGAAAGCCAAAGCTTTTCAGTGTAAATAACTTCTAGACAACAACAACAGAAATTAAAACACCAATAACTAATATTTTGTTGGCTCATTTTTAGCTGTTAAAGAATATCTAAGCAAAATCACTAAAAACTTAAAATCTCATAGGCTTTAATGTGTTTAGTCATTACAAGTGCTGATTCCTTTTTAAAACTGCAGCTTTTATTACCTGGTAACTCCCTTATAAAAGTGCTTGCTCTAGGCGTGGTCTGGACACGGTGGAGTAAAGACGCTTTCTGATAGAGCTCCAGATTCCCGATTGGCCTAAGCTCCTTATATGCTAGTATCCTGTCTGCCATGAGCTACACAAAATATTAGAAAACGAAAAGGTCTTCCAAAGGCCACAATTAACCAATATTTCTCTGACACTCCCAGTTCCTCTCCTGGTTCAGCTCTGTATGGTTCCCTGGGGCCTATGGGGTCGTCATATGTCACGTACCTGGTGGTTGAGTCTGACTTGTGCAGGGGACAACCTCTCTTATGGCCCTGATTCGAGAATACATCTAAAAGCAGTACTGAAGTGTTGTATAATATGTTCCAATATGTTCTAAATGGTAATGTTATTGTTCCTTTTTTCTGATTAAGCTACCTTGGCAACCTGCATCCATGCTGTGACTGAAGAAGCCCAGAGCGAAACGCGTAGACCTTTGCACTCTGTATGCTTGCACACCATGGTTGTATTGGTAGCTATTTTCCATTATTGCCGGGTCAATCTGCCAATATGATCTGTATACCCCATCCTTTGGGGCTTAATACAGATGTATTGTATTTTATTTCTAAACACTATGCTTGTGTGTTTTAAACTAATGATGTAATAAAATATATACAATTTTATACAAGTTGTGTTATCTCGTGGTGTGCCCTAAAAACGTCCAAGTGTGTGGGGGTTCCCCACAATTGTTGTTTGTTTTACTCTGTTTATGTCATTTTATCTTTTTATTAGAGTTGAGCGGACACCTGGATGTTCAGGTTCGGCGGGTTTAGCCGAACTTCGCAAAAAAGTTTGAGTTCGGCCCCGAACTTGACCCAAACTTGACCCCGAACCCCATTGAGGTCAATGGTGATCCGAACTTTTGGGCACTAAAATGGCTCTAAAAAAGTCCTGGAAAGGGCTAGAGGGCTGCAAAAGGAAGAAAAATGGGGGTAAGAGTAGGACAAGTGTCCTGCAAACAAATGTGGATAGGGAAATAAAATCACATAAAAAAAATAAAAAATGGAGGAGGAAGTGGATGTGGAGTAGGAGGTTGAGGAGGCGGTGACCGTGGCGGTGTAGGTGGAAGTGGTGGTGGAGCTTTAAGCAAGGGACCGGGAGGGAGACAATGTGAAGGAACTGCAGGCATTGTCAGCCACCCAATCTACTATCGCCTGTACTTGTTCTGGCCTCACCATTTGTTGAGCGGCATTTGGGCCTACCATATAACATTGAAGGTTCTGTCGGCTACTCGCACCTGAGGAAGGTGTTTCACTTGTGTGTGTAGCTGGCACAGATCGACCACGTCCTCTCCTTGCAACAAGAGCTTCACCAACACCACCAGCAGCACCACAACCACGACCACGTCCCTTATTTGACTCTCTCCTCATTCTGGATGCAAATGTACTATTTAGCACTATTTTTTATTTTTTTTTAAACCAGCAATGTCGACGCACTTTTTAATTTTGTGCAAGAAATGCACAGCAAGGTGCAAATGTACTATGTAGCACTATTTTTTTTTTAAACCAGCAATGTCGACGCACTTTTTAATTTTGTGCAAGAAATGCACAGCAAGGTGCAAATTTACTATGTAGTACTATTTATTATTCTTTTTTTTAAACCAGCAATGTAGACACACTTTTTATTTTTGTGCAAAAAATGCACCACTGGCCGCAAATGTAATATTTAGAGTATTTTTTTTAAACCAGCAATGTAGACGCACTTTTTATTTTTGTGCAAGAAATGCACCGCTGGCCGCAAATGTAGTATTTAGAATATTTTTTTTTTTAAACCAGCAATGTAGACGCACTTTTTATTTTTGTGCAAGAAATGCACCACTGGCCGCAAATGTAGCATTTAGAATATTTTTTTTTTTAAACCAGCATTGTAGAGGCATTTTTTATTTTTGTGCAAGAAATGCACCGCTGGCCGCAGATGTAGTATTTAGAATTTTTTTATTTTTTTTTAAACCAGCAATGTAGACTGACTTTTTAAATTTGTGCAAGAAATGCCTCGCTGGCCGCAAATGTAATATTTTGCACATAAAAAAAAAAAAAAGTTTTAATTTGTCTAGCTGCAATGTAAAAGCAGTATTTAAATATGCCAAAATGTTGCCAACTGAACTAACAGAACACGATTAAAGTAGTGTCCCTGATACACAAGCAGTTGCAAGTGCACTGCACTTGCAAAAATGGCTGCAAACGCCCACCTAACAAACAGAAAAATTGCTTAGGTTTTATATGAGGCACTTTGCTTAGCAAACAAAATGTACTCTAGCAAACAAAAATCTCCTCTAGCACCCACCCACCAATAAATTGCTGTTTTTAACAGATTTTCTAAAGCAAATCTGTCCCTCACAGCAGCAGCGGCAGCATCCTCTCCCTACACTAGTATGAGATGATTTTCTAAAGCTAATCTGTCCCTCACAGCAACAGCAGCATCCTCTCCCTACACTAGTATGAGATGATGTGACATGCAACACTACGTGACTCCAGCTTATATAGAGGCTGGGTCACATGATGCACTGGCCAATCACAGCCATGCCATTAGTAGGCATCGCTGTGATGGCTTCTAATGGCAAACAAGTGAAACGCTTGTTGATTGGCTGCCCTGCAGCTATTCAAAAGGTGCGAAAAAATACCAAAACCCCAAACCCGGACTTTTTCTCAAATGTCCGGGTTCGGGACACGGACACCCTAAAGTCCGGTACGAACTCGAACTTTACAGTTCGAGTTCGCTCAACTCTACTTTTTATCAAAAAGTGTGATTTTACTGGACTTCTGTCTTGGTCTGATTCTTGATTCCTGACACTGAAGAACCAGAGCCGCTGGAACAACCTGAGGCTCCAGGGTCTGACAGAGGCAATGTGTTCTGACTGATACGGTTACTGCAATCCTACACTGAGTGCTGTACGGTGGTCCCCCTGATAACCTGGAATTTGACAGAATCCATAGAGCAGCCTTCCTCAACCTTTTCAACACAGAGGAACCCATGACATAGTTCTCGGTCTCGGGGAACCCCTGCTAAAAAAATAAAAATCTACAACTCATGATACATTAATGTGATGGTCAATGGGAAGAATGCTCCTTACACTTGTGGTCATTGAGAAGAATTACCCCCCTTACAGATAGCTAAAAAGATCAATGGTATCATTGGGAATTTATCTGAGATGTAGAAATTGACTATTGCTCAAGGAACCCCTAGCAACCTCTGGAGGAACCCTAGTTGAGAAACCCTGCCATAGAGCTTTGGGCTCGAAGCCTACAGACCCGGAGCGCCCACGGGATGTGATCTGTCAGCTGCATAGATACTCACACAAGGAACTGATCCTTTGCAATGCATGGTCCAGGAGCCCGGTTGAATTTGATGGGGCACAGGTGTCTATATTCCCAGACATCTCTAGAGCCACCCTGCTTCGGAGGGCAATGCTGAAACCCCTGCTGGAGAAGCTGCGGTAAATGGATCTTTCGTATCACTGGGGTTTTTCCCTGCAACTGACCGTCCGCAAAGGGAACTCCTCTTTCTTGCTGAGGCAACGGGCTGACCTGCCTGATTTGTTTGCAACCCTGGGGCTAGAGCCATTACCATTACAAAACTGGCTGGGCGAATTACCTAGCCGAAACCCTAGGTCAGCTTCCTGTATCTCCTGGTCTGGACTACCACGCCACACACCTAGGAGGACGAGGGAGGAACAGGCTTGAGCTTCAGAGAGTGCTCCTGAAATGTGAGGCCTAGAGTGATGTGATGTCCCGGTTCCTACTCACTGGGCTCTTTGGATCCCTTGTCTGCCACTGAATGAACCCCTGGGGATGTGACCAACATTTCTATATGCTGCCTCTGTGACACCATCAATACCTGCTAGGCCTGCAGGGCACACAGCATCTTTGGGGTGGACCGAGATTCCTATTTTGGTTCTGGACAACCCTCCCAGACCTCTTTCCATCCATGAGGACAGAAGGGGCAAGCTTTAAGGAGAACATACATTTTTCCTGTGCTTTTCTGCATGGGAAGTGGGGGGGTCTTGGGGACTGGGTAAACTAACTAACTGGAGCTCTAAAGACTATGGGGTTGATTTACTAAAGCTGGAGAGTGCACAATTTTGTGCAGCTCCACACAAAAACCAATCAGCTTCAAGGTTTTATTATCAAAGCTTGATTGAACAAGCTGAGGTTAGAAGCTGATTGGCTAGCATGCACAGCTGCTCCGGTTTTTGCACTCTCCATTAAATCAACCCCGATATGTTTATCTTGCTATGGTACCCTGCTTTCTGACTTACTTCTTTTTTAGGTTGAATATTTTTTTATTGGTGTTTAATGTTATCTTGTTAACATTGCATAACAAATAATAACATATAGGGGGTACAGGGAAAAAAAATACATTTTCAGAGAGAAAGAAAGAGGAAAAACATCAGTAAAAGGAAGCAACAAACATCCCTCGCGTGTCTTAGACTAGTGTAATCTTCAATCTTTAAGCAATTGAGCAGTTAGTACCCAATGAGAAAAAATAAAAAACGAAAGAAAAGGGGGGGGGGGAGTAGAACAGAGGGAAGAGAGAGTGTGAGAAAATTGAGAAGAAAGGAGGTAGAAAGGAAAAAATAGAGAAAAGATAGAGAGAGAAAGAAAAGAAAAGATACGGTAAGGACTACTTAATATACAGATATTGCCTACAATCTAAAAAAGGGGGGCCAGCTTCTGAGATGTGTGTAATCGTATAGTCAAGTAGTGCGGAGCCTCCACTTGATAGGAGGCCCGTGAGTGGGCTTTCATAACGAAATTCTGCTTTTGAGTCTATCCGAAGTGGAGTAATGGAGCCAGATGGACCACGTTTTAATATACTTATCCCATTTGTCTATTGCTCTTGCCTGTAGTTCCTCCATGATCATGGTGTTGTTAATGAGTTCCACCCATTGACATAGTGGGGGCGTTATGTCGGATTTCCAGTATTTCGTGATGATATGACGAGCCCCGGACAGAAAGACCCTGAGGAGAGTCGATTTCTGGTGTTTAACTGAACCCAGTAGGACAGATAATAAAGCTATTTTAGGAGAGGGTGGTAAAGAAGCGTCATAGATTTCGTTGTAGATTTCAAATATGGCTTTCCAGAAGGGGCTGAAGCGGCTACACCTCCACCAAATGTGAAAATATGTGCCCTTTCCTCCATGACAGCGCAAGCAGGTGTCTGAAGCATTAGGGAAGATCCTATTAATTGTAGCTGGGTCTCTATACCACCGAGATAAGAATTTATAATTCTCTTCTTGAGTGAAACTGGAGATGGTCGAGCTATGAGTGAAAAGAAAAGATTTCTGCCATTCCTCTGGCATTATCTCTTTCCCCAGGTCCCTGGACCATTGCCGGGTGTATATGGGAGGTGTATTATGAGTGTGGGATAGAATGGAGAGGGTGTGTCGAGGTGTAAGCGGGAGATCACACAGTCCTTCGTAGCTCGTAAGACTTCTATGTATATGACCTGATAGGTGTAAAGAGGTACAGTATTTGGTCACGGAGAGTGCAGTGAACCAATTGGTCTTTGTATGGAGAGATCCAGTTTGTGTGCAGAAACGCCCTGTCCAGGAGTTCACGAAGACCCGCGCTGTAGGCCATGTAACCCGGTCATAGGTATGGTATCTCCCTAGAGACAAGCTGTCCGGCAATGCTGGATTGTCAAAAAGTGGTGTGAGTGGACTGGGGTCTGATGAGAGGGCGAAAGAAGTCCGTCGTCGGTACCAGAGGGAGAGAGCTGCCAGAGTCAAAGGTGACGGTGTGGTCATGGTCTGAAACTTAGATTGATAACCCCACAACAAGGCCCGCAAGTCTACGGGTGACATGTCTTGTTCTATCAGTATGGATGGCTTGGAATACGGTCGTGGGAACCACTCAAACCAGGATATCTTAAGGTGATGCCACGATTCTAGGCATCGTCTAATCTTGGTGAGGAGTGGGCTAAAGTTGAGGAGATATATGTCTAGGAGATTCCGGGGTATTTCAGTCCCCAGATATTTGATGGATCTGGTTTGCCAATGAAATGGGAACTTATTGCGAATCATGGTGTGGGTGAGATGGGGTAAGGAAATGCTAAGTGTTTCCCGCATTTGTTGGCCAAACTGTAATGCAAATGTCTGGCTTTGTCTCTCGCAGCTGTGGATCGCTCCGCAATATTACGTAGAAGATCCCAACGAGCGTTTGATAGATCTACCAAGATCTCAGGGTCTAGGGTGTGTTTGTGTGTGGCTTCTAAAGAAGTAATGACGGCAAAAAGTCGTTTAGTGTCTTCCGTATGTGCCTTTTTCAGCCTTGAGCTGTGTTTAATGAAAATCCCTCGTAAGACACATTTCAGTGTCTCCCATTTAGTCATGTCAGAGGTGGTGTCATTAGCGTGGGTCAATGCGAACTCTTGTATGGCCTTAGATATCTCAGAGGTACAAGCTACATCTGAAAGTAAATTGTCATTAAGGCGCCATGTCGCTCTACAGATTGGATTAGGGAGTCTGCCCAAGGTCAGGTGCACTAGGGCATGATCAGACCATAGTTTCAGGCCGATGGAGCAGGAAAGTCCAGTAAGGATCTGGAGAGGAGTACATAGTCAATTCAACTATATGATCCATGTGCAGGGGAAAAGTATGTGAAATCCCCATCGGAAGGGTGCAAGATTCTCCAGGAATCTACTAATGGCATGTCTTCCATTGAGGGATCGTATTCTGGTGAAGGTGGAAGGTGTGACATGAGACTTACCCATAGACGTATCTATCCTGGGAATGAGGGGCATGTTCAGGTCGCCTCCCAAGATCACATTGTGGTTGCCAAAGGATGCCAGACCTGCTGTCATAGAGGAAAGGGCTCGGTGTTGTTCCTGATTGGGAAGATATATGTTAGCAATCGTAAATATATTGTTCTGATATTTGAGTTTTATAAACAAATACCGGCCCAAGGGGTCTGCGAGGGTTTCTAGGACCTCTGGAGTTAAGGAGTTGTGAAAGGCTATAGAAACGCCCTTTGACCTTGCTAGCGGGTTAGTACTGTGGAACCACGTTCTGTAATGTTTATCACAGAGGTGTGGGATTGCATCTGAGCGAAAGTGCATCTCCTGCAGCAGCAGGATCTGCGTACGGGTCCTGTGGAAGTGGTATAGGATTTGCCTCCTTTTTTCTGGCGTATTAAACCCTCTACAATTCAAGGAGGAAACTTTCAATGTTAAGGTGGAAGCCAGGGGTCAGACGTGGAGGAACTACAGGCAGAACACACAACATAACTCACCTCATCAGGTACAAAAATATTTTTAAGCAAGATAAAACAAGGGATCAGTAGAAGACAGGTAAGAAAAATAAAAATAAAGGGTAAGGAAGCAGAAAGTGGCCAAGAAACTGGCCAGTCAGCAAAACTGAGTGCCCCTCCAGGGGGGTCACAACTCGTGTAAATGATAGAGAATAATGGTACAGTTGGGAGCCCTCCATCCATCCACACCAAGTTGATAAAATGCATAACAATCAAATATATGGAGGGACAGTGTCCTCTAGTGAGCGTGATTGGTAAGGCCATCGGTCACCATTGAGGAGGGGAAATCCGTACTAAGTAGTGTAATCCACAGAGTCACTTAAGGCTCTGTAAACCCTAACATGGGGTGCATAGCCTATTACATGCCGGACATCCTGCCCCGGCCACTAACAACAACTTAAGACAGTATAATGTTATGGCAATAATTAAAGAGCCACTTAGGGAAAAAGGGAGGTGGGATCTCCTTCACCCTACGGACATCCGCAGGGGGAAGGGGGATGAGCAAGGTGCCATACTGGATGGATCGAGGGGTCCCCCCTCAAGCTCGCAGCGCTAAATATCACAATGAAACCGGCAACGTGTATTTTAAACTGAAAAACATAAAAAATAAAAAAAAATACTGTATATTTCAAATAACTGACTTACTGCTTTTTTACATAAGCCCCATAATGTTCGCCATTTAATATTGCCTATTGTTATATGATGTGGTTAGGATGGAGGGTAGAAATGGAACCCTTTAACCAAAGAAGCTGTATGAGGTAACTTCCTTTTTTCATTTTTCTTTCTCTCTTCCTTTCTCATCTCTTTCTTCCCCCCAGGCATTGTACATTTAAATGCTGCTGTCTTCCTTCCCCTTGTGCTCTTATCCCTCCCTCTGTCTCTCCTCCTCTCCCCCTCCCCCACTCTACCCCACCCTTTACTTCTCGGATGACACTCCTCTCCCCCCGACCCATTTTTACTCCTGCCCCCCCACACTTTTAGTTAAACTGTTGAACTTCTTGAGACCTGGACATTTGGGTTGTAATTCATTTCAATTACCGTATGTATTTTATGTCCCGCATATGTGACAAGATCACTTGGTTCTAATATGTTTGGTCAAGATACTAACCTTAAAATAGATCTGCAGTTTGTGATGTACTGAGAGCTAAGCTGTCCTTGAGTTGTGTTTATGTTCTTATATAGACAAGTGCCCTACAACACGATTGGAAGCTGCTATTGTAGGAAATAGCTGATCATGTCACACAGCCAGGGCCGTCTTTAATATTGATTGGACCCTGGGCAAATATTTTCTTGGGCCCCCCCGGGTTCTTTTATAAACGGGTCCCAGGTTAGTTATAATTTCTGCCGGGACCGACACACTGTACTAGTCGATAAAGGATGTTATCGTCGAAGGTTAGCACAACATCCCGTGAACAGATATATTCTTGTATTTGTGTTGAGTTCCTGTCGAATCGAGAGTCATGTAGTGTTTGACGTCTAGATAAAATTCCAATCATAGAACTGGTTTGTATAATCTTGGTTCACTAGAACAGTGTATACGCCCTGTATTTTATGTATGCCATTAACTTTACTTAATGTTGGGTTTACAGGTCCAGAGTTCTTCAAGTTGTCAAATTGATTTTCACACCCCCCCGTCCTCATTTT
>BLSH010347105.1:0-11554 GCA_018402905.1 Glandirana rugosa | reverse complement strand
TTTCATTTAAAGTGATACACACATTTTAAAAAGAAGTGTGAATAAAAGATGTGGAATGATTGACGGTTTGATTTAAAGTGACACACACACTTGAAATAATTGTGCAGAAGAGATGTGCAATGTTTGACGGTTTCATTTAAAGTGATACACACATTTTGCAGAACAGTGATATGGGTACTCCGGGCTTATTTATACTTTTTTGACACAGTTTGAAGATGATTTTAGAACAGTTCTATGGCCTCTAATGTTAATTAATACTTTTCAGACCCATTTTGAAGATGATCTCCATTTTTGCATTTTTATGTTTTTATTTTTTTTTAAATATTTAAAGTTATTTCCCTGTCCCCATTTCTTTGTAGGGCACTTGTCCCACCCTTACCCACATTTTCCTTCCTTTTGCAGACCTCTAGGACCTTCCTGGGCTTGTTTACAGCATTTTTAAGATTTTTCATTAAAATTACCAGAACACCGGACACCAAACCCGGACTTTTTTTGAAAAGTCCGGGTCCGGGTCCCGGACACCCCAAAGTTCGGTACGGACCCGAACTTTACAGTCCGGGTTCGCTCAACTCTATGAATAACCCATCTCTGCAACTATGCTGGTACCTGAAGAACCTATGCAATTATGCCAGACATGCCTCACTCCACAAGAGCAGTTGCGTCGTCTGAGACTTGGCCCATGCCTGTACTGTGGGGCTGACAGTCATATAATAAAGTCCTGTCCTGTCCGTCCAAAGAACTCTTGGGTCTAGGATTCTCAGAGGGAGTGACCTACATCAAAACCTGAATTCTACCACTTTTCTTTGATTCATTGTCTCCGTTCATTGGGCCATGAACTCGTATCAAGTTTCTGCATTTTGTATGTGGACTTTGGGGCAGTCAGGAACTTCATTGAGCAATCTTTGGCTGCTGAATTGGGCATTCCTCTCATTCCTTTGGCGATGACCCTATCAGTATCTGCATTTGATGGCTCTGCCTTGGCCTTAGAACCCCTACGATTCCGAACTACCCCCATAACTATGCTTGTTGGCATTCTTCATTCTGAAGATATCTCCTTCCTGATCCTTCCTAAGTCTTCTAGTCTTATCATTCTTGGACTTCCATGTTTGCAGAAATACTCATCCTATCTACATGGGGGTTACAATGCCATCAGCCTTGTCTCCCTGTGGTGCGCCCACCCCTCTGTGTACCTGTGGCAGTGGTCACCACTTCTTCAATGCTCCCTTGGCATTGTCATGCCTTCTAAGACGTTTTTTGTAAAAAAGCATCTGACAGTTTGCCTCCTCATTGACCCTAGGATTGTGCAATTGACCTCCAACCTGGCACTAGTCCACCTCAAGGTCGAGTCTACCTTCTCTCCATCCTCCATGTCTGAGTATATCTGGGAAAATCTGCAGAAAGGATTTATCCATAAGTCCTATTCTCTTGCTGATGCTGGATTCTGCTTAGTGGAGAAAAAAGATGGTATGCTCCGGTCTTGAATTGATTATAGAGGTCTCAATGCCATCACCATTAAAAATGAATACCTCTATCCTGGATTTCTGAACTTTTTGACAGACTTCAAGTTACTCAAAATTTCACTAAGTTAGACCACCGTGGAGCTTACAATCTGATTAGGATTCAATAGGGTAATCAATGGAAAACAGCTTTCAACACCAGAGATGGGCATTATGAATATCTTGTAATGCCCTTTGGTTTGTGTAATGCCCCAGCTATATTTTGGAACTTTGCTAACTACATTTTTTCTGATCTCTTTGATTTGAGCACTCATCTTCAGCATGTATGTACAGTTCTTCTATGTCTTCGGGACCACTGCCTGTACACAAAGTTCGAGAAGTGCCCTCTTTGAGCAATACTAGGTTCTTTCCTAGGTTACATAGTCACGGATAAAGGGTTGCTTATGGATCAGGCCATCTCCAACTAGCCTCATCCCTCTCATCTGAAAACTAAGTTGCGGTTCGTAGGGTTCACCAATTTCTATTGCCAATTAATTCCTGATTATTCCTTCCTGGTGGCCCCAATCACTTCTTTAACCCGGATGGGTACTAATGCCAGAACTTGGTCTCCTGTGGCAGTTGAGGCTTTCCACAAACTCAAAATGGTCTTTCTCTCTGCATCTATTCTCATATGTCCTTGCATTCTCCAGCCTTTCTTCCTAGAGGTAGACACTTCATCTTTGGAGGTGGGGGCTGTTGTTCTCCAAATGAATGATGGTAAGCTCCACCCTTGTGCCTTCTTCTCTAAGAAGTCTGTGTCTAAGAAATTACACCATCGAGGTGCATGCACGGAGGCCCCTAAGATGACTGCTTAGCCCGGGAGCTCTGCTCTGCACAGACGATACGGCGCCCACACAGGACGCCTGGATCCCGATCCTTCCGTGGCTCCTGAGAGACTGTTAACAGCGCCATCGCCCCATGTCAGTAGGTCCCGTCTGCAGGTCCCTGGAAGCACAGATTCAGTTAGCTGGGGACACAGCTTGCTAATCCAAGATGCCGACCGCTCCTCCTCACAGCCAGGATTTACAAGGCAGCTACACTCTCAACCTGATGGTGGATCCCTGTCTACACAGCTCTCCCTCAATGGCACGTGTGAGTAACATGCACCCAGGAGATGTCTCCCCAGCATCCACAGAATCCTTAATAGGACACACAATGCACCAGGCAGGGGAGGCCCGTATCATGCAGCAGGCTAACTTACCCACCAACCTAGCTGACATGTTCACCAGATTCTCTGCAATGCTCAGCAGTGGTCTGTCCCACATGGCAGCAAAAATCACAGGAGATATTAAAGCAGAACTCCAGACATTAGTAAACTACATAGAAACTATTTAAGCTTACTTGGACAACACTATATCCAGAACCAATCAAAATACAGACAGAATACAGGAACTTCAGGACCAACTTAAAACGGTGTTGTCCAAAATTGATGACCTTGAAAATAGGTCCCGAAGGTATTTCAGAATCAGGGGACTACCGGAAACAGTAACAGATGTCAATGCTGCAGCACATTCCTTCATTCAGGAGCTTATACCAGATATTCCCCAGTGCAAACTGGAGCTGGATAGGGCTCACAGAGCTCTTGGCCCCCCACGATCGGATGGCCTTCCGAGGGACATTGTGGTGAAAGCCCACTATTATGCAATTAAAGAGGAGGTGCTACAATCCCATTCTGCCACACCCCTCAAAATTCAGGTTCACACTCTTCAAGTGTTTGCTGACATCTCCCCAACCACCATACAAAACTTCCAGCTTTAGCCCTTGTGCAAAAGATATTAAATATTGGTGGCAGTTCCCGTTCAACCTCAAATTCTCTTACAAGAACAAATCGTAGACTTTCTCCAAATTTGTGGACGGTGAAAATCTCTACCTTCATCTGGGGATCATCACTCAAACACCAAGTGCCCATTCCCATGGGTCCCAACCTAGTGCCTCCAAAAGAGAAATGCCAAATAACACGATCACCCCAATATGGCAGAAACCTAAATTCAAGAGGTCCAAGGAGTGAGGTGAAACTAAGAACAAAGTCTGTCATCATGGGAACACTTCGGAAAGATGATCTCGTCTTACCCTGGACGGCCACTAATAACTTGACCTTAGCAGGGCCCCACTAGAGAAAATAGACTCTTTTCTGGGAACTGTTTCTCCCCCGGAACAGTCCAAGGATATCAATCCACTCATCTATTGGACATATCCCTAGTGGCCCTAGACTGACGCAAAGTTGAGACCCCTTAACCTTTACATCGCCTGTTTCTAACAAGATAACTCTTTTTTCATATTTTTCTAGTTTGGTCAGTTGATGGACGAGTGAAATTTTGGCATAGTTTCCCACTCCCAAGTGCATCAGTCCAGACCTCATAGAGCCCCTACAGGGATATATTTTTTCCTGGACAAGCAGCATTATCACCTTATGAAACCCTGACTCTGAGGTCCCAGAATCTGCATCTTCGCAGACATGTTTGTATCTCTCGAGGACTTACAGGGGTACCCTTACAGTCCACACCTCTCTCCAAGCCATTACTTAAAGTTAGCACCAGTTGTGCTGTTATTTTAAAGTGCTAATGTTATGCTTTACCATTTTTATATTTAATGTTAAAATATAAGGGCGCTCTGACTGGAGCAGTATACTTGCACCTCTTCCTAATCACGAGACATGGTCCACACCTCTCACTTGGTCAGGAGCTCTTCTTTAGAGTTGAGCGAACCCGAACTGTAAATTTCGGGTCCGTACTGAACTTTGGGGTGTCCGTGACCCGGACCCGAACATTTGAAAAAAGTTTGGGTTCGGGTTCTGGGTTTGGGTATTTGATCACGCATGTAGGGCACCCAATCAACAAGCGTTTCACTGGTTTGCCCTTAGAAGCCATCACAGCCATGCCTACTAATGGCATTGCTGTGATTGGCCAGTGCATCATGTGACCCAGCCTCCATATAAGCTGGAGTCACCTAGTGCTGCATGTCACATGCTCTCAGGCTAGTCTAGGGAGAGGATGCCGCTGGCGCTGTTAGGTACAGATTGCATATATTAATAACATCTCCTCCTGCATTGCTGAACGATCTGATTCTGGACTAGGTAGAGATTACTACTACTGCTTTGAGGGACAGATTGCAGATCTCATCCTGCATTACAGAACAATCTGATTCTGGACTAGGTAGAGTCTACTGCTTTTAGGGACAGATTGCAGATCTCATCCTGCATTACAGAATGATCTGATTCTGGACTAGGTAGAGTCTACTGCTTTGAGGGACAGATTATTGTTCTAAAATCATCTCCTAGTTCTATAGGGTCAGGTTCCTGCTGTTGCTGTAAGGAACAGATTATTGTTCTAAAATCCTCACCTACACCTATAGGGTCAGGTTCCTGCTGTTGCTGTAAGGGACAGATTATTGTTCTAAAATCATCGCTTACTCCTATAGGGTCAGGTTCCTGCTGTTGCTGTAAGGGACAGATTATTGTTCTAAAATCATTGCCTACTCCTATATGGTCAGGTTCCTGCTATTGCTGTAAGGGACAGATTATTGTTGTAAAAACATCACCTACACGGTCACGGCCTAGTCAACCTCTAGGCTCCTACTCCACATCCACCCCCCTTCCCATTTTTATTTTTTTTATTTGATTTTAAGTTATTTTTTTTGTAGGGCACTTGTCCTACTCTTACCCCCATTTTACTTCCTTTTGCAGCCCTCTAGCACTTGCCAGGACTTTTTTACAGCCATTTTTGTGCCGAAAAGTTCGGGTCCCCATTGACTTCAATATGGTTCGGGGTCGGGGGTCAAGTTCGGGTCAATTTCGGTACCGAACCCGAACTTTTTTGCAAAGTTCAGCCGAACCCGCCGAACCCGAACATCCAGGTGTCCGCTTAACTCTACTCTTCTTCTCTGGTAGAAGAAGTTCCTAACATAGATTTGGAGGGAATGGAGGATCTTGGTTCCTCCTTTTTCCAGGAGATACTCTCCTCTACATTGTTTAAGTTCTTATCTCTTTACTACATTTTCTTTGCTTACCTTTTTTCTCTCCCCTTAGATGCCCTGTTGGACTCTCATATTTCTCCACCCCACAGGTACCGGTAGCTCGGAACTCAGATCATCTACTGGACCCACCATCTTCAGGTTGGAGGGTAACTGATTCTGTATCGCTAAAGGTTTCCTTCATTCTGCTCCGTGGCTAACAACGAAACCCCCCCCCCCCGCTTCGAATAGTGTCTCACAACACACAGGGCCTGAACTCTCAGATCAAAAGGCGGAAAATATTCCAATTCTACCATAACCAAAAGATAGATATTATCTAACTCACCCTAAAATCAGAACATAAAGACCCGGATGGCAGGTTTATCCTGATTAAAGGGATCCTGGATGACCAACTCTACTCTATTGTGTCTTACTATGCTGAGGCCAAGCTAACTTCTTCGATCTCATGCTTAGCAAACTCAAACCCTTACTGGAGGGCTTGGTAATCCTTGGAGGAGATTCAAATATAGCATTTGATTAAGGCCTTGACAAAAAGCAACCTCCAGGGGCATAAGGTACCTGCTCTTCCAAATAGAGCCTTAAAATAGCTAGACTCCTCGATTAGCAAGGCCTAACAGACATCTGGAGGGAACTAAACCCCCAGACACGAGACTTTACTCACTACTCACACCCACACCAATCTTTCTCAAGAATTGATCATATCTTTGTCTCTGTCATCCAAAAAAGGCTGCGCTACTCATTCATAGAGTCCACTAAAGAATCATAAAAAGTATTGAAATCCATAAAGTATGACAGGATGATGGTAGAAATGGAGATACACCCAGATGCTAATTAGGCAGACAGCACCACTTGTGCGTAGACACTACATGTGAAATCCACCACCAACAGAAATCAAGGCTTACCAAATGATAAACCAAAAACCGCTATATGGTAAAAGTAATCTTTTCCTCCTCCTCAGCCAGTCCTGGGATCGGAATGGATTAAATTGTCCCGCTGAAGCTGTTGGACACCGTCCTATCGAACTCACGGGTTAGTGATCTCTCGTTGGACATGTGTAGGAGAGAAGGAGCCACATAGCGCAAATATCGTACTAAAAATGTATTCACATACAAAGGTAAACAACTCACATTTTATGAGTTGTCCTTTTTTTCCCACAAATAGAGCTTTCTTTTGGTGGTATTTGATCACCTCTGCGTCATTTCTGATCACCGCTATAAACAAAAAAAGAGCAACAATTTTGCAAAAAGAAAACAATATTTCTTGGTTTTTGCTAAAATACAAATCCCAAAAAAATTATAAAAAAACTAATTTATTCATCTGTTTTGGCCGATATATATTCTTCCTCTTATTTTTGGTAAAAAAAATTGCAATCGGCGTATATTGATTGGTTTGCGCAAAAGTTGCCGTGTTTGCGAACAATGAGAATTCATTTATGGGGTTTTAATTTTTTTTTTATTTTTTACTAGTAATGGAGGCGATCTGCAGTTTTTAGCGGGACTGCGACATTGCGGCAAGCATGTTGGACAATTTTGACACTTTTTTGGGACCATTGTTATTTATACAGCGATCAGTACTATGAAAATGCACTGATTACTGTATAAATGTCATTGGCAGGGAAGGGGTTAACACCAGGGGGCACTCTAGGGATTAACTGTGTTCCCTGGTATGTGTTACTAACTGTGTGGGGGCTGGTCTGAGTGGGGGAGTAGAGTGATTGTGGCTCCCATATACAGGGAACAGAAGATCACATTCCTTACCCCCTGTCAGAACGGAAATCCATTGTTTACATACACGGACCTCCATTCTGTCACTGCGGGGGAGCGATGAGGTGACGGAAGAGCATTCAGGTGACGGCGGTTTGCGATATCGAGCCAAGTTGCCACCGTCAAGCCACGGCAGGCGGTCGGCAACTGGTTAACTAAGATCTTAGCAGGCAGACTATCTTCCTTCATTTACTTATACATTCATAAAGATCAGGTGGGGTTCATCCCAGGTAGGCAGGGCCCAGACCAGATCAGAAATCAATAGATATTATCTCACTGTTGCACTCAGATTGGGATGGTGGGCAACCACAGAAAGGTCTTTTGTTATCGATAGACCAACAGACTCCCTCTCCTGGGCTTACTTGTTTAATATCCTACAGTGCTAGGGGGTTTGGGCAGAGCTTTCTTAACATCTTGAGAGCACTTTACTCAACTCCCGAAGCCCGAGTGAGACTTCAGGGATAATACTCGGAGTCGATCTACAAAGGCACAAGGCAACGTTGCCCACTATCCCCCCTGATTTTCGCAATAGTAATAGAAACTTTAGCATTATCTATCAGAAATAACCCAGACATTCATGGTGTAAACTGCATCTGCATACACACAAATATGCCCTTTTCGCAGATGATCTGCCTCTCTTTATTATCTCCCCGCTTTTATCCTTACCAAACCTCTGTCGCCTCCTAGATGACTTTGGAAACATCTTGGGATTACAGGTTAATATGTCTAAGTTTCAGGCCCTAAACATAAACGTGTCCGATGAGCTAATATCCTGCCTTAAGACTCATTTTAAAAAAGAAATTACACCATCGAAGATCCAGAACTTCTGGTTATCACGTTGGCACTGCAAGAATGGTGGCATTATAACCTAAATTATTATAAGAACCTCCAGTATCTGCAATCCGACCGACGTTTGAATCCCAGACAAGCATGATTGGCTCTCTTCTTTGCCAGATTTACCTTTGACATCATCTTCCAGCACAGTTCTAAAAATACCCGTGCTGGTGCATTGTCCAGATCATTTGACATTGCTGACTCTGAGTGTCATGTTGAACCTGAACCTATCATATCCTGGCCTCCACCCTAGAGTTGAGCGAACACCTGGATGTTCGGGTTCGGTGGGTTCGGCCGAACTTCGCAAACAAGTTCGGGTTCGGTACCGAACTTGACCCAAACTTTACCCCAAACCCTATTGAAGTCAATGGGGACCCAAACTTTTCGGCACAAAAATGACTGTAAAAAAGTCCTGGAAAGTGCTAGAAGGCTGCAAAAGGAAATAAAATGATTTTAGAACAATAATCTGTCCCTTACAGCAACAGCAGGAACCTGACCCTATAGGAGTAGGCGATGATTTTAGAACAATAATCTGTCCCTTACAGCAACAGCAGGAACCTGACCCTATAGGAGTAGGCGATGAACAATAATCTGTCCCTCTAAGCAGTAGACTCTACCTGGTCCAGTCAGATCGTTCTGTAATGCAGGATGAGATGTTATTAGATCTGCAATCTGTCCCTAAAAGCAGTAGTAGTAGTAATCTCTACCTAGTCCATAATCAGATCATTCTGTAATGCAGGATGAGATGTTATTATATCTGCAATCTGTCCCTCACAGCGCTGGCAGCATCCTCTCCATATACTAGCCAGAGAGCATGTGACATGCAGCACTAAGTGACTCCAGCTTATAAAGAAGCTGGGTCACATGATGCACTGGCCAATCACAGCCATGCCATTAGTAGGCATGGCTGTGATGGCTTCTAAGGGCAAACCAGTGAAACGCTTGTTGATTGGTTGCCCTGCAGCTATTCAACAGGTGGGATCAAATAACCGAACCCAGAACCTGAACCCAAACTTTTTTCAAATGTCCGGGTTCGGGTCCGGGTCACGGACACCCCAAAGTTCGGTATGGACCCGAACTTTACAGTTCGGGTTTGCTCAACTCTACTCTACTCCTTCTTCAGTCTTCAAAATCCCACCTGGAAAGATATTTGTGGTGCCCTCCCTTTGCTCCAAGCTTCTCAAATGGGCACATGACTCAAAACTCTCAGGACATCCTGGTGTGCAACGTACTTGTGCCTTCCTGCAGCGTTATTACTGGTGGCTCTCACTTCAGAAGGATGTTGAAGAATATGTCAGGTTTGTTCCATTTGTGTGCAAGTCCTTCATGTCTGCTCCAGCAGGTCTCCCTTTACCTCTGCCTGATCCAGATTAGATCTCTGAACTACCCCCTTAGCGGACTCCAGCGTTATCTGGTTGTCTGTGGTCAGGTTTTCTAAGATGTGTCAATTAAAGTGGTTGTAAACTCAATTGGCTAAAATTGTTCTAGCCTCCATGTGTTTATTCATTAACCAATTCCCACCTGGCCTATAGCAAAATGACAGCCGGGCGATGGTCCAGTTATCCTGACTGGACATCATATGACATCTGGCCGGATAACCCACGATTGCATGCACACGGGGGCGCACAGCGCAGAGATCGGTGTTGTGGTGTGTCACTCTGACACACCGAAACTCTGATCATGGTAAAGAGCCTCTGATGGAGGCTCTTTACCACGTGAACAGCTGATCACTCTGTAAACAGGAAAAGCCATGTATCGGCTGTTCCTCTACTTGTGCTGCAAGATGCAAGTAGAGGAGAGCTAAGCAGCTGCTTTCCTTATGGGGGGTCTGATTATCAGTGCAGCCCGCCCCCCAGATTGCCCACCCAGCACCACCAGGGATGCCACCCACGACCACCAGGGATGTGCCCACCCAGGACCACCAGGGATGCCAGAAGGACCACCAGGGATGCCACCCAGGACCACCATGTATGCCCAATAGGGATGGCAATAAGTGCTCATCAGTGATCCCTGCCAGTGCCTCCTGATCAGTGCTGCCTCACAGTGCCATCTATCAGTGCCGCCTATCAGTGCCCACCATCCACTTATCAGTGCCTGTCAGTGCCACCTATCAGTGCCACCCATCAGTGCCACCTATCAGGGCCCATCAGTGCCACATATCAGTGCCCATCAGTGCCAACTATCAGTGCCCATCAGTGCTGCCTATCAGTGCTGCATATCAGTGATGCCTATCAGTGCCCATCAGTGCTGCACATCAGTGCCACCTATCAGTGCCCATCAGTGCTGCATATACAGTAAGTACCTTATCATCAGTGCCCATCAGTGCCACCTCATCAGTGTCATTTCATCAGTGCCAGTCAGTACTGCCTCATCAGTGCCTGTCAGTGCAGCCTCATCAGTGCCCATCAGTGAAGGAGAAAACGTACTTATTTACAAAATTTTGTAACAGAAAGACTTTTTTTTTTTAAATGTTCGGTCTCAGTGGTGATCAAATACCACCAAAGGAAAGCTCTATTTGTGGGGAAAAAATTATAAAAATTTAGTTTGGGTACAGCATCCCATGACCGTGGAATTGTCAGTCAAAATGCAACAATGCTGAAAGCTGAAAATTGGTCTGGGCAGGAAGGGGGGAAAGTGCCCAGTATTGAAGTGGTTAAGCAGAGCAGTGTGTTTTTTTTTAATTTTTTTTAATCCTAAATACCTTTTTTCTTTGTGCTTATTTCTAGTCACCTCCTCTCTCTGCTCTGTATCCTGATCTAAGAGAGCCAAGTGGGAGGGCCCCAGATTCCCCTTCTGTTTTAGGTAAACAGTATAGTAAGTGAATGAAGGCAGAAGGAGAGGGGGGGCTGTGTGGAGAGGAGAGGATAGGGGAGAGGCCGTGAGATTGTGTTCTCATTACACACTACAGAGCTGACAGGGAGAGAGAAGGGGGAGCTGCAGAGACACACAGAAGCACAGGAGAGATGCTAGATGCCGGTGGCATGTATCCTGACCACGTGGTCAGCTCACAGAGGGGAGGTCAGGACCCGGCAGAATCAACCAGAGGAGATACAAATCAGCAACTGACTAGGCAAAGCACTATGCTATAGCTTGGGCCTTAAAGGGACAGGAGCACAATTTTTTTTTTTTTTTTGGGGGGGGGTAACAACCACTTTAACTCCACTTCCAAAACTCCATTTTGCTGTCACTTTGGTTTCCATCTTCATTAAGGAAATCTTTTGTCTTCTTGGTATGCCCTCGCACATTGTTTCTGATAGAGGGGTTCTATTTACAGCCCGCTTCTGGAGAGCTCTGGCCACATCCTTTAGAATCAAGTTGGACTTCTCCTCAACATTTTATCTGCATTCAAATGGGCAAACTGAAAGGGTCAACTAGAATGTTTTTTTTTTTTTTTTCCCAATAGTCTTTTATTAAGTTTTCCACAGGTACATAAGAGAAGAAACGTACAACATTAAAGCACAGTAAGGGCTGTACATAAGTATTTGCAACTAG
>BLSH010347102.1:19310-34476 GCA_018402905.1 Glandirana rugosa | reverse complement strand
GATTATGTTTGAACAATAATGTGTCACTTACAGCAACAGCTGGCCCTATAGGAGTAGGCAATGTTTTTTTAACAAGAATCTGTCCCTCTAAGCAACAGCTGGAAACTCTCCCTTTAGAACTAGGAGATGATTTTTGAATACTAATGTGTCACTTATAGCAACAGCTGGCCCTATAGGAGTAGGCAATGGTTTTTGAACAAGAATCTGTCCCTCTAAGCAACAGCTGGAAACTCTCCCTTTAGAACTAGGAGATGATTTTTGAACAATAATGTGTCACTTACAGCAACAGCTGGCCCTATAGGAGTAGGCAATGTTTTTTGAACAAGAATCTGTCCCTCTAAGCAGAAGCCTCTACCTAGTGCAGTCAGATCGCTCAAAGCAGCAGTATGTGAAATCTCAAATTACTCCCACAATCTGATCGTTGGGTACAATCCCACAATCTGATCGTTGTGTACGAACGTAACGATCGTTGTGTTAGGCAGGGTTTGATCTGCAATGTGTCACTCAAAGCAGCAGTATGTGAAATCTCAAATTACTCCAACAATCTGATCGTTGTGTACGATCGCAACGATTGTTGCGTTAGGCAGAGTTTAATCTGCAACTCTAAGCAGTAGTATTTGAAATCTCAAATTCCTCCAACAATCTGATCGTTGAGCACGATCGTAGCGATCGTTGTTTTATGCAGAGTTTGATCTGCCACTCAAAACAGCGGTATTTGAAATCTCAAATTACTCCAACAATCTGTTAATTGAGCACGATCGTAGTGATCGTTGTTTTATGCAGAGTTTGATCTGCAACTCAAAGCAGCGGTATGTGAAATCTCAAATTTCTGCTATCTGTCCTCAGAGCAACAGCACATCAGTAGTAATCTATCTCAGGATGCAGGATCAGATGTTGTTAAAATGTCACTAATCTCTCCCTGACGCCGTCAGCTCCCTCTCCCTACAGCTAACCCAAGAGCATGTGACTGCAGCATCAAGTGACTCCAGCTTATATAGAGGCTGGGTCACATGATGCACTGGCCAATCACAGCCATGCCATTAGTAGGCATGGCTGTGATGGCTTCTAAGGGCAAATCAGTGAAACACTTGTTGATTGGCTGCCCTGCAGCTTATCAACACGTGGAGTATAGTTCCAGAACCCCAGACCCGAACCCGAACATTTTTTGAAATGTCCGTGTTCGGGTCCGGGTCCCGGACATCCGAAAGTTCGGTACGGACCCGGACGTTACAGTCCGGGTTCGCTCAACACTACTCTCAATATTAAGGGCAATGAGCCAGACACTCTTTGGTAAATGTATTCCATCAACCATACGTAACAAGTCGATTGTATCCCGTACGTAAGAAAATAAAGCTGTCACGTGTGGTCTTAAATAATTATCTACCAAGAGACTGGCATTCTCCGTCATGCCAGCACATCCTGATATAATTGGACGGTCTGACGGTTTGGTAAGGGATTTATGTACTTTCGGTAAGGCGTAGAACGTAGGTAACTTGGGATCTTTTGTATTAAGAAAGGACCATGTGTCCTTATTAATGATTCCTTTGTGAAGTGCCTTAAAAATCAAGTTGCAATACTCTTTTTCATAATTAGTGATGACTATTCTAGAGATGGGACGATACCATTCCTTCTTTAATAATATATTTTTACACATGGTTTCATACTCATTAGTATCCGTGACCACTATATTTCCTCCTTTATCTGCCATCTTAATAGTGATGTTGGTGTTCAACTGTAATGACTTTATGGCCAATCTCTGAGTTTTAGTGATATTCTTCTGATTGGGAATATTGGTATTTATTCGTTCTATCTCTTTAGTAGTTTGTAGGACGAATGCCCAGATATTTGGGTTTGTATTGAGTAAAGGAAAAGCAGTAGATTGCGGTTTAAATGAGCTAGGTGGAGGGAAAAAAAACCCCTCTATCGAGATGTTGGGTGGGATAGAGGGCTCAGTGAATCCATCGTCCACATGGCCCTCTTCCCATAATTCCATCAGATCCGAGAGGGCTTGAGACTTCTCCAAATCTGACTGAGATATATACTCAAAGGGCTGTGGAACTTCTTCAACAGATCGATTGTACATGACTTTGTACGTAAGCTTCCTAGCAAATAGATGTATATCTTTTACAAGAAGAAAAATATCAGTCTTTGCATCCGGACAAAAAGTTAATCCCAGTTTTAACACCTGAGATTCTGCTTCAGACAAAGTGTATTTTGAAAGATTAATAATCCCTAACTCTGAAACAGTTAGGTTGTGATTGGAGGTGTGTTCGTCAAACTAGGGTTTGTGGTGGGTTCTTGATTCTTTGGTAAAAAAAATAGGTGCCATTCTGGTATCTACCATAGGTGAACAAGACGATGATGTATCATTAACCACTTCAGCCACGGAAGGATTTCACACTTTAGGACCAGAGCCCTTTTTGCGATTCGGAGCTGTGTCGCTTTAACTGACAATTGCGCGGTCGTGCGACATTGTACCCAAACGAAATTTGCGTCCTTTTTTTCCCACAAATAGAGCTTTCTTTTGGTGGTATTTGATCATCGCTGTGTCATTTCTGATCACCGCTATAAACAAAAGAAGAGCAACAATTTTGCAAAAAAACCCAAATTTCTTACTTTTTGCTAAAATACACATCCAAAAAAAAAATAAAAAAAAAACATTTTTTTCATCAGTTTTGGCCGATTTATATTCTTCCTCATATTTGTGATAAAAAAAATCACAATCTGCGTTTATTGATTGGTTTGCGCAAAAGTGCCCGCGTTTACGGATGATGAGAATTCATTTTTGAGGTTTTTATTTTTTTACTAGTAATGGCGGCGATCTGCGATTTTTAGCGGTACTGCGATATTGCAGCGGACATGTCGGACCATTTTGACACTTTTTTGGGACCATTGGCATTTATACAGCGATCAGTGCTATAAAAATGCACTGATTACTGTGTAAATGCCATTGGCAGTGAAGGGGTTAACCTGCAGGAGGCGCTCTAAGGGTTAACTGTGTTCCCTGGGCATTTTCTAACTGTGTGTGGGCTGCCCTGGCTGGGGAAGGGAAGTGATCACAGCTTCCATGTAGAGGAAGGCTGTGATCACAGCCCTTCCCCCTCTCACAGGACGGAGGTCCGTGTTTACTTACACGGACCTCCGTTCTTTCAGTGCGGGGGTATCGCGGGTAGCCGGCGGCGATCAAGTCCGCCGCACCCGCTCCCTGGCCCTCCCCGAACACAGTGAGTGCGCGGGCGTGCCTCCGGCGGCGTGTGCGCGCTCACAGTGCGCGATCTTGCAGCCGCCGTCGTACGACGGCGGTTTGCGATGTCGAGCCACTTTGTCACTGTCAACCTGCGGTTGACGTTCGGCAAGTGGTTAATAGGTAAATCACTTACCTTGGTCAAAGTATTATCATGTGTGCCGAGTGCTGACATTACGGTGGACTGTGAATTAAGAATAGATGTGGGACCGTGCGCAGGGGTGAAGGTGAGGTTGGGGCCCTAGGCCGTGCAAGTGAAGATTTTATACGTCCCGTTTGTGGTCGACGTGCTAGTGTTGTATCCAAATGTCTTTGCAGTAGGTTAGTGGATAATTGTTCGGAGTCACCTTTCCTTCTTTTAGGAAATCTATCCTCCGATAGATCTTGATATATTGTTGATTGGCTAGATGACAGGGAAGAAGTTGAAGAGAGATTAGACACTACATCACTTTTATTTTTATTTGTCACAGAAGATAAGGTGGATTTTTTTGAAGGTCTCGAGCTGTTAGATTGATTCCATTTATATGCATACCCATTCTCATAGGCATGCAAATACCTGGAGAATTTTTGTTCCTTATTTTTAATTATCTCAAGAGCATATTTCTCAACATGTTCCCTAACCTTTTCCTCTCTTTTGGTAAATTTCAAACTTGCACATATGGATTGGAATTCCGCATACCATTTTATGATCAATTGATCTATCGTGATAATCTCATGATCATAGTTTTTACACAGAATGGAAAGCATTTCCAAAGAGCAGGTTTGTAAATTTTGTTCCCATATTGATTTAAGGGAATTATCTATTTTTTGTATATTGGGAAACATTTGAATCCTAAGTCCCCATGGTATAATTTTATTTTCTATGTATTTTTCAAAGGATTTTTTATGCCAAAATATTCTTACTTTCCTTTCCAACATTCGTTGCAGTCTCATAAATGCTTTGTCCAAATCCTCCTCAGAAACATCTGAGTTGGTTTGGGCTACCTCAATTTTGGTCATAAGACCCTCCCAAGCCTCTCCACAGAAGTTGGCCATAATGGCCGGGGCCCACGGATATTGGGTAGTGGCTCAGAGGTGTTATAAAACAGGATCAAATCTGCAGCACACCTTTAGAAAAAAACCATCATTCAAAATAACCATAAAAAACGAGAAAGAGAGAGAATAAAGCAATTCCCAAATTGAGGAGCTTTAATTTATTCACATGCACCGAAATGTATGTAGTATAATATATTTTGTCTGAGATAATTACCGGGATACATCCAAAAGGGAACGAGTGTGTATTAAAACACTAATTAAGGAGTAGCATTAGCATTAGGTGTTCCTGGGCAACTCAGACTAATAGGACATAGTTGTAGGCACCTCATCCCAATAGTTAATAGGATAGATAGAGGGTTGTTCCCAAGCTGGATTATACGGTGCACGAGAATAAATACTTTTACAAACTATATTTTATAAAAGCATTATATCATTTATTAGTTTATGACATATTTTTAAAAAAAGAGAAGAAAGACAAAAAAACAAATTCATATAAAACCATACAATACAACTGTTGACGGGTTGGTGATTCCCCCATACAGAGAGATTTTTATCGCTAGTGGTGGGTCAGACGATTATTGTCCCGACATGTTTCGCCTGGATAGGCTT
This sequence comes from Glandirana rugosa, assembly GCA_018402905.1. NCBI lineage: Eukaryota > Metazoa > Chordata > Amphibia > Anura > Ranidae > Glandirana > Glandirana rugosa. The sequence continues at coordinate 29,588 of BLSH010347102.1, read as the reverse complement.
CCTCAGGGGATCTAATAGTCCACCACCAACTGAATGCTTAAGTAACTATAAATACAGAATAACATTTATCAGAATAAATCCAATATAATATATTAATTAGCAATACTAGCAACAATTACATCATAGGATCACAGCCCCTCAATCCCTTCCCCCTCCCCAACCCCCTCAAACTGAATGTGCACCCAAAAACTTACCAGGATACAACCAATCACCTAAATAGGTGGTCCACACCTACAGGAAACCTCGCACTTCAGCCATTGCAGGAGACACATATAGTCCAAGCTAAGATGGATAATAAATACCAGAGACAAGATATTATACCACTTATAGCAGCTAACTCTATCCAGCACTATCAAATTATATCTAGTTAATATATTATTTAGATGTATACTTTATAATCTGCGCTATGGTTTAATAATTATTAATGTCACATACATCAGCCCCATGAGCCTCTCCCAGCTCCAGGGGCAAATAGGTGACCGGGGGCTGCTGCTACGTAAGTATAATTACTCTCATCAGTTTTAAACACAATTTTGCAGCGCCACCCACTATACAGATAAATCGAAATAACTGTGATATAAGCAATCCTAAAAATACCAAGTGTTGCTGTGTGCAATGTATAAGTGCTAATTGACCATTTACCACACTTTAAAAAACGTAATCAATGAAAACATATAAGTTATTCCTTGCTGATAACACTAACATATTAATAAATGAACAAAGTCCATGAAAAATAAATAAGGTGCTCCGTGCTCAATCAAGTGCCAACTAAACGAATCGTGGTGCTCAGTGCCAGTCCCCTGTTGTGGCCCTACTCACCAGAACAAATAGACCCCCAGCTTTTCAGTCTGGGGATCACAAAAGGCTTGGTCCTGGTGCAGGTCAGATGTTAATATGGGTAATGGTGAAGAGACCCCGCTCTTATTGGAACTGTATGTTAAAGACTCCACTTCTCCTCATATGGTTGGTAAAAAGGAGAAAAAGGCTTCCATAGTGAAATTTTGGCAAACATTTATTATGCGCAAAACGAAAAGAACACTTACAAGAATTCAGTTGTACTCTCGCTTTGATAGAAATCTCATTGTAGGCTGTGAGCGGCGTTGGTTGCGGTGTGCGTTCCACCACCGGCAGGATGTGACATCAGCGGATGCGGAGAGCCGGAAATGACGTCAGATCAGTGTCCCTAAGTTATTGTAATATATAATTCCTTGAAATATGTTTTGAAATATGTAACAATTATGTTAGGGAATATTATGATGCTACTGAAGCTGTACAACCAGTTCTATGTGTGTTATATAATCAATTTATGTTTATGTTAGTTGTGTGTATAAAATTGTCAATTTTGGCAGATGTGTTCTTTTGTTGGTTGTTTTTGGTGGGATCACAGTTTTACCCCTTGTCTCCTTCCCCCCCCTCCTTTTATTCCCCCCTAATGTGTACCCCTCTTTGGCTTGCCGGGATCTCCTTCTCCCATTGGGATGCGGGTGGGGGCCTGCCCGGGTTGCCACTGCACACTTTGCCATTGTACGGATGCAAGGGGGCGCCGGATCACACTGGTTAGCCCCTTTCTTCGTTGGGGCCGTGTGTCCATGTGTCCGTACTCCTGGGTTGGAGTCTCCGCCCCGTATCCCCCTGCGTCACGCTGGTTGGTGGGGATCTGGAGCTGGGCTGGGTTAGCCTGAGGCTGATCCTGAACCCCACCCCAGTTGCCGCTGGGGATTTTGGGGTTTGGAGTCTCCGGCTGGATGCGGATTGTCGGCGCATGCGCCTACTCCGGGTCATGTCCGCACTCGGCCGGTGACGTCAGACGCCGGCCGAGTGGGAGACGAATAAAGCCGGCGGCTTCAGCTACATTAGTCAGCTGGAGACTGGGGGCGTACGAGGATCTCTTTACATCACAGGTATATTTGTCTATGCTTGGATAATATCTATGCTGGGATTTTTGATGGTGGGCCTTGGAGTGACTGGCATAGGAGGAAGATAGTTGACTGTTTACATCTAGGAACTTTTTCTCTTGTATTAACCATTGGTCTTAGAACTTATCAATACCTGTCAGTATCAGATAGGTAACCTGCTATTTAAATCTACTAGTTTATGGAGTGTATATATATCCTCACTTATTGAGCAATAGGCTATTCTCCTTTGGCATATGTCATCGGTTATTAAGAATCACTATATAATATTCACCCTTTATTAATTTGATAATGGATAGGATATTGTGACTAAATTTTAACCCTTGGCGGTTTTTCTTTTCTTTTCTTTTTGTTTTCTTCTGAGTCTATATGTTCATTTGTATATCTTGTAGGTGTGATACTGAGGCTCCTATCTACTATATAGATTAGCCCTGTAATTGCAAGGTACACAGTATATGTCGATTATTGGACCATGTGGTGGTCTTTTTCTACGCCCCCAGTAAAGACTGAAGTTATCATGTGACACATGTAAGTTTATCTGTTGCTTTATTTGTAACACTAGGTGAATTATTTACCTATAAATATTGAAGGGCAGTATTTGCCAAGTCCCGGCACATTTGTTAGGCGCGGGACGTTTATAAATGAAAGTAAATAATATATTAACTAGATATAATTTGATAGTGCTGGATAGAGTTATCTGCTATAAGTGGTATAATATCTTGTCTCTGGTATTTATTATCCATCTTAGCTTGGACTATATGTGTCTCCTGCAATGGCTGAAGTGCGGGGTTTCCTGTAGGTGTGGACCACGTGCGCCCCTATTTAGGTGATTGGTTGTATCCTGGTAAGTTTTTGGGTGCACATTCAGTTTGAGGGGGTTGGGGAGGGGGAAGGGATTGAGGGGCTGTGATCCTATGATGTAATTGTTGCTAGTATTGCTAATTAATATATTATATTGGATTTATTCTGATAAATGTTATTCTGTATTTATAGTTACTTAAGCATTCAGTTGGTGGTGGACTATTAGATCCCCTGAGGAAGCCTATCCAGGCGAAACATGTCGGGACAATGATCGTCTAACCCACCACTAGCGATAAAAATCTCTCTGTAAGGGGGAATCACCAACCCGTCAACAGTTGTATTGTATGGTTTTATCTGAATTTGGTTTTTTGTCTTTCTTCTCTTTTTTTAAAATATGTCATAAACTAATAAACAATATAATTTTTTTATAAAATATAGTTTGTAAAAGTATTTATTCTCGTGCACCGTATAATCCCGCTTGGGAACAACCCTCTATCTATCCTATTAACTATTGGGATGAGGTGCCTACAACTATGTCCTATTAGTCTGAGTTGCCCGGGAACACCTAATGCTAATGCTACTCCTTAATTAGTGTTTTAATACACACTCGTTCTCTTTTGGATGTATCCCGGTAATTATCTCAGACAAAATATATTATACTACATACATTTCGGTGCATGTGAATAAATTAAAGCTCCTCAATTTGGGGATTGCTTTATTCTCTCTCTTTCTCGTTTTTTATGGTTATTTTGAATGATGGTTTTTTTTCTAAAAGTATGCTGCAGATTTGATCCTGTTTTATAACACCTCTGAGCCACTACCCAATATCTGTGGGCCCCAGCCATTATGTGTATGGAAAGACAGACTGCGCTAACCCTTTTTCCACAGTGACCTCCTTTACACAGCTGCAACATAAAGGTGCGAATCCTACACCCAAGAAATAAATTGCAAAACAAAGAAGCTGCGCTTGTGTAAGTGTCAGAAATTATAAACAAACCATATATAAATAACTAAAAACTTATAAAGGTGGAAACAGTGTGACACAACTAATGAATGCAGTGTCACAGTGGTAAAACATCAACAATAAATCATTAATTCAATATCCAGGTGCACAAGTCCATATGTAGTAAATTATTAACCCAGTGCAATAGTGGAAACGGAATGTCCTTGTTCAGATCTCCCAATATGACTCGACATACACCACGCCACCAAATAGTGAGAAAACCTCCACCACAGATAGGTTGTCTCCTTACCAGATCTCCTGGACCCCTTATTATAGGGGGTCAGGAGTTGCCTGTGTGGATCAAGACCTCCACGGGGCCACACCGGTCCACTTTCTGAGGGTCACCTGCCCCACTGCGCTGGATCTGCTGGATTCCTTATCATAGGGGATCAGAGGTCACTTGCTGGGACATGGACTTTCCCGGGGTCACACCGGTCTAGGCTCTGGGTACCACCCTCCACGGTCCACCTCAGATTACCTCGGTCACCCAAAGAAAGTGGGCCAATAGTGTGATATCGTTTGAACAGATGATTTTAATAAAAATAGTAAAACTCACATGTATCCAAATGAACAACAGGATAAAAAAACAGTCAGCGGTGGTAACGAGACAGCACTCCGCCCGATCGATTTCGTCGCATTTGCCCCGGAAGATGTCCTTCAATCAATCGGGCGGAGTGCTGTCTCGTTACCGCCACTGACTGTTTTTTATCCACACAGCTGTTGTTCATTTGGATACATGTGAGTTTTACAATTTTTATTAAAATGATCCCTTATGATAAGGAATCTAGGAGATCCAGCGCAGTGGGGCAGGTGACCCTCAGAAAGTGGACCGGTGTGGCCCCGTGGAGGTCTTGATCCACACAGGCAGCTCCTGACCCCCTATAATAAGGGGTCCAGGAGATCTGGTAAGGAGGCAACCTATCTGTGGTGGAGGTTTTCTCACTATTTGGTGGCGTGGTGTATGTCGAGTCATATTGGGAGATCTGAACAAGGACATTCCATTTCCACTATTGCACTGGGATACTCATTTACTACATATGGACTTGTGCACCTGCATATTGAATTAATGATTTACTGTTGATGTTTTACCACTGTGACACTGCATTCATTAGTTGTGTCACACTGTTTCCACCTTTATAAGTTTTTAGTTATTTATATATGGTTTGTTTATAATTTCTGACACTTACACATCCCCAGCCATTATGGCCAACTTCTGTGGAGAGGCTTGGGAGGGTCTTATGACCAAAATTGAGGAAGCCCAAACCAACTCAGATGTTTCTGAGGAGGATTTAGACAAAGCATTTATGAGACTGCAACGAATGTTGGAAAGGAAAGTAAGAATATTTTGGCATAAAAAAATCCTTTGAAAAATACATAGAAAATAAAATTATACCTTGGGGACTTAGGATTCAAATGTTTCCCAATATACGAAAAATAGATAATTCCCTTAAATCAATATGGGAACAACATTTACAAACCTGCTCTTTGGAAATGCTTTCCATTCTGTGTAAAAACTATGATCATGAGATTATCACAATAGATCAATTGATCATAAAATGGTATGCGGAATTCCAATCCATATGTGCAAGTTTGAAATTTACCAAAAGAGAGGAAAAGGTTAGGGAACATGTTGAGAAATATGCTCTTGAGATCATTAAAAATAAGGAACAAAAATTCTCCAGGGATTTGCATGCCTATGAGAATGGGTATGCATATAAATGGAATAAATCTAACAGCTTGAGACCTTCAAAAAAATCCACCTTCTCTTCTGTGACAAATAAAAATAAAAGTGATGTAGTGTCTAATCTCTCTTCAACTTCTTCCCTGTCATCTAGCCAATCAACAATATATCAGGATCTATCGGAGGATAGATTTCCTAAAAGAAGGAAAGGTGACTCCGAACAATTATCCACTAACCTACTGCAAATACATTTGTATACAACACTAGCAGGTCGACCACAAACAGGACGTATAAAATCTTCACTTGCACGGCCTAGGGCCCCAACCTCACCTTCACCTCAGAATACACTCGGCACCCCTGCGCATGGTCCCACATCTATTCTTAATTCACAGTCCACCGTAATGTCGGCACTCGGCACACATGATAATACTTTGACCAAAGGAAGTGATTTACCTATTAATGATACATCATCGTCTTGTTCACCTATGGTAGATACCAGAATGGCATCTATTTTTTTACCAAAAAAATCAAGAACCCACCACAAAACCCAGTTTGACGAGTGCACCTCCAATCACAACCTAACTGTTTCAGAGTTAGGGATTATTAATCTTTCAAAATACACTTTGTCTGAAGCAGAATCTCAGGTGTTAAAACTGGGATTAACTTTTTGTCCGGATGCAAAGACTGATATTTTTCTTCTTGTAAAAGGTATACATCCATTTGCTAGGAAGCTTACGTACAAAGTCATGTACAATCGATCTGTTGAAGAAGTTCCACAGCCCTTTGAGTATATATCTCAGTCAGATTTGGAGGAGTCTCAAGCCCTCTCGGATCTGATGGAATTATGGGAAGAGGGTCATGTGGACGATGGATTCACTGAGCCCTCTATCCCACCCAACATCTCGATAGAGGGGTTTTTTTTCCCTCCACCTAGCTCATTTAAACCAAAATCTACTGCTTTTCCTTTACTCAATACAAACCCAAATATCTGGGCATTCGTCCAACAAACTACTAAAGAGATAGAACGAATAAATACCAATATTCCCAATCAGATGAATATCACTAAAACTCAGAGATTAGCCATAAAGTCATTACAGTTGAACACCAACATCACTATTAAGATGGCAGATAAAGGAGGAAATATAGTGGTCATGGATACTAATAAGTATGAAACCATCTGTAAAAATATATTATAAAGAAGGAATGGTATCGTCCCATCTCTAGAATAGTCATCACTAATTATGAAAAAGAGTATTACAACTTGATTTTGAAGGCACTTCACAAAGGAATCATTAATAAGGACACATGGTCCTTTCTTAATACAAAAGATCCCAAGTTACCTACGTTCTACGCCTTACCGAAAGTGCATAAATTCCTTACCAAACCGTCGGGCCGTCCAATTATATCAGGATGTGCTGGCATGACGGAGAATGCCAGTCTCTTGGTAGATAATTATTTAAGACCACAGGTGACAGCTTTATTTTCTTACGTACGGGATACCATCGACTTGTTACGTATGGTTGATGGAATACATTTACCAAAAAGTGTCTGGCTCATTGCCCTTGATATTGAGAGTCTTTACAATAGTATTCCTCATACCAAGGGCTTGGAAGTTATAGAAAAACATTTAAGAGAGAGGGGTCCCTTAGCTGAAAAATATAACTGCTTTGTGTTAGACTTATTAAAAATTTATCCTGACACGAAATGTGTTTATGTTTGGCTCTTCCCACTACCTCCAGGTGCAGGGGGTAGCGTTGGGGACACGGTGTGCCCCATGGTATGCCAACCTGTACCTGGGGGGGTGGGAATGAGAACTTTTTTCCAATGAATCTTTATCTGATCTACTTGGCCACAAAGTCAACAAACAATTAATTTTCTGGATATTCAATTATCTGTTGACAAGGATGGATATGTTTTTTCTTCATTATATAGAAAACCCACGGCGGGGAATACGATACTTCATGCAGACAGTGCTCACCCTGAACCACTTATTCAAAGTATACCCTATAGCCAATATTTACGTATTAAACGCAACTGTAGTAGAGCGGAGGATTTTGAATTAGCAGCGAAAGATCTTTATAATAGAATACGACAGCGTGGCTACACCCATTCTTGTTTAAAGAGGGCATATAAGAGGGCTAAGAACAAAGATAGAAGAGATCTTTTTTGTCCAAAAACAAATAAAAAAACAGATCAGTCTGTGAGACTTATAACAAGATATTCTGTCCAGCATGCCAAGATTAAGAACATTGTTAAGAAATATTGGCCCTTACTCAAGGCAGATCCTTTAGTAAGTAGACACATAGGCCAGTATCCCCAAATTACTTATAGACGCGCCCCCTCACTTCGAGACAAACTGGTACAAAGCCATTTCAATCCCTTAACCAAAATTAATGCCCTAGAGCCAGGTACATTTTCTTGTGGACACTGTGATATGTATCCATTTATGGCTAACACCTCCGCTGCCCGGTTGCCAAGTGGACTACTCCATTATTTCCAACATAGGGTGACTTGTAACACCATAGGCGTTGTCTACTTGGCTAGCTGTGTATGCGGGGGTTTTTATGTTGGAAAAACGAAAAGAGCGTTCCGAGTGAGAATTGGTAACCATATTAAACCTTTGTTCAAACGATGCATGCCTACTGCAATAGCAAGACACATTGGTATCTTTCATGACTTTGACCCAAATCATATAAAATTTATGGCTCTCGAACATCTACCGGCGCATCCCAGAGGGGGCAGTGTTGATACAGCACTGCTCCAACTGGAATCACGATGGATCTATGACTTAAAGGCCACTCAATTTCCTGGATTCAATGAATCCCTTAGTTTTAAACCCTTCTTAACCTAAGTGTCTAATCTGATTACCTTTCCCTTTTCAATTTACATCATCTCCCAGAATGTTGTTTCCATGGGGTTTTGGGGTCTTGGTTGTGGGGGTGGGGATGGGGGTTGGGTGGGGCAGGATTTATCTGCAGTGCATAAACCACAGTGTGTGTTAAAAAGTTATTGTAATATATAATTCCTTGAAATATGTTTTGAAATATGTAACAATTATGTTAGGGAATATTATGATGCTACTGAAGCTGTACAATCAGTTCTATGTGTGTTATATAATCAATTTATGTTTATGTTAGTTGTGTGCATAAAATTGTCAATTTCGGCAGATGTGTTCTTTTGTTCGTTGTTTTTGGTGAGATCGCAGATTTACCCCTTGTCTCCTCCCCCCCTCCTTTTATTCCCCCCTAATGTGTACCCCTCTTTGGCTTGCCGGGATCTCCTTCTCCCATTGGGATGCGGGTGGGGGCCTGCCCAGGTTTCCACTGCACACTTTGCCATTGTACGGACGCAAGGGGGCACCGGGTCACACTGGTTAGCCCCTTTCCTTCGGTGGGGCCGTGTGTCGATGTGTCTGTACTCCTGGGTTGGAGTCTCCGCCCCGTATCCCAGTGCATCACACTGGTTGGTGGGGATCTGGAGCTGGGCTGGGTTAGCCTGAGGCTGCTCCTGATCTCCGCCCCAGATGCTGCTGGGGATTTTGGGGTTTGGAGTCTCCGGCTGGATGCAGATTGTCGGCGCATGCGCCTACTCCGGGTCACGTCCGCACTCGGCCGGTGACGTCAGACGCCAGCCGAGTGGGAGACGCATAAAGCCGGCGGCTTCAGCTACATTAGTCAGCTGGAGACTGGGGGCGTACGTGGATCTCTTTACATCGCAGGTATATTTGTCTATGCTTGGATACTATCTATGCTGGGATTTTTGATGGTGGGCCTTGGAGTGACTGGCATAGGAGGAAGATAGTTGACTGTTTACATCTAGGAACTTTTTCTCTTGTATTAACCATTGGTCTTAGAACTTATCAATACCTGTCAGTATCAGATAGGTAACCTGCTATTTAAATCTACTCTTTTATGTAGTGTATATATATCCTCACTTTTTGAGCAATAGGCTATTCTCCTTTGGCATATGCCATCGGTTATTAAGAATCACTATATAATATTCACCCTTTATTCATTTGATAATGGATAGGGTATTGTGACTAAATTTTAACCCTTGGCGGTTTTTCTTTTCTTTTCTTTTTGTTTTCCTCTGAGTCTATATGTTCATTTGTATATCTTGTAGGTGTGATACTGAGGCTCCTATCTACTATATAGATTAGCCCTGTAATTGCAAGGTACACAGTATATGTCGATTATTGGACCATGTGGTGGTCTTTTTCTACGCCCCCAGTAAAGACTGAAGTTATCATGTGACACATGTACGTTTATCTGTTGCTTTATTTGTAGCACTAGGTGAATCATTTACCTATAAATATTGAAGGGCAGTATTTGCCAAGTCCCAGCACATTTGTTAGGCACGGGACGTTTATAAATGAAAGTAAATAATATATTAACTAGATATAATTTGATAGTGCTGGATAGAGTTATCTGCTATAAGTGGTATAATATCTTGTCTCTGGTATTTATTATCCATCTTAGCTTGGACTATATGTGTCTCCTGCAATGGCTGAAGTGCGGGGTTTCCTGTAGGTGTGGACCACGTGCGCCCCTATTTAGGTGATTGGTTGTATCCTGGTAAGTTTTTGGGTGCACCTTCAGTTTGAGGGGGTTGGGGAGGGGGAAGGGATTGAGGGGCTGTGATCCTATGATGTAATTGTTGCTAGTATTGCTAATTAATATATTATATTGGATTTATTCTGATAAACTAGATTATCAGGCGGTGGTTGACATACGAATTCATTGATATTTATGTCTTATTGTAAATAGTCTTATTTAGGTTATATTATATAATTAATCGTTATGATCGTTGTTAATGTAGTATCCTAGTGTCGGGGAGTTAGGGAAGGGGGAGGGGTTGGGGGAGTTTGACTTACACGTGGG
>BLSH010347102.1:5957-16139 GCA_018402905.1 Glandirana rugosa | reverse complement strand
ACCTTTCCCTACACTAACCCAAGGAGCATGTGACTGCAGCACTGTGACTCCAGCTTATATAGAGGCTGGGTCACATGATGCACTGGCCAATCACAGCCATGCCATTAATAGGCATGGCTGTGATGGCTTCTAAGGGCAAACCAGTGAAACGCTTGTTGATTGGCTGCCCTGCAGCTTCTCAACACGTGGAGTAAAATAGCAGAACCCCGGACCGAACCCGAACGATTTTTGAAATGTCCGGGTCCGGGTCCGTGCCACGGACACCCGAAAGTTCGGTACGGACCCGAACGTTACAGTCCGGGTTCGCTCAACACTACTGGTGACCCCACAATAGGGACAAAACTATTCAGCATAAGGAAGTACACAAAGACACGCGGCCATTCACTAAAAATAGAAGAAAGGCGGTTTAACTTTAAACTGCGTAGAGAGTTCTTTGCGGTAAGAGCAGTGAGGATGTGGAATTCTGTGTAACTATGTAATTAACACAGTTCATGCAAATAAAGGAAAAAATCAATTATCCGATAATGAAAATATCTGCTGCAATTTCTTGACTCATGCAAAAAAAGTCATTTAGGCAACTGTATTCCCACAACTACCTAGTTGTGGGAATACAGTTGCCTAAATGACTTTTTTTAAGATATTGTTATTATTGTATCATAAAAAGGGTTATTTTGATTTATATAGACACTCTTTTAGTTAAGCAAACAGCCTAAAAAGTGCTCCTGGGATGTTTCACTCTAAGACCCTGACAGCAGAAACAGAACTAGGAGGTGATACAGTGTGTAGAGCAGATATGATATTAGGCTAAAGCCAAAAAAGCCATGCTGGAAAAAGTAATTAAGTAGAACATGGTATCAATGATGAAAAGGTAGCTGCACAGCAAAGGGAAAGCAATTAGATGTATATGTAATTTGTATATGTAGGATTACAGATTATGTAATACTCACTGATCTCTGTCCTAAGCAATCCTCTTGATTTTCCATAATCATCCAGATGTTTATATAATAGCTGAAAAAGATCAAGACGGGCAAATGTATACATTGACCCTCCAACGAGTCACTAGGAGTATGTGGGTTTGATTAATTGAATCCTGCTTTAAATTCACTGCACCCAAACTTAGCAGTGAATCACACTGAAGTCTATAGTGGTGAATTTTGATAGCAGGCATGTTTTCCATCCTAATTTATGCCGAAGTAACACATTTTAACACAGCTGTATATCATGCATTCAACTTCTCACCATCTCGTTTCTGCTCTTTCACAGATGCAATGGGGTTGATTTACTAAAGGCAAATAGTCTGTACACTGCAAGTTCACTTGCTCCAAAGCTTATTAAATAAGGTAAAACTGTACTTTGCAAAGAATACTCAATCACATGCAAGGGAAATAAAAAACAGAATTTTTGTTTGTACATGATTGGATGATAGAAACCAGCAGAGCTTCCCCTTATTTCAGAGCTTCTCCTCAGATCTAGAGCAAATGCACTTAAAGTATACATTATTTACCTTTAGTAAACCAACCTCACTGTATGAAACTCTCATCTTTTAACCTGCAATCATATTGGCACACTGAGTTACCATTTCTGCCTGCCTGTCTTTGTTCAACTTTCATCTTGCAACCTGTGATAACATTAGTACTCTGAGTTAACCGTTTCTGCCTGTCTAACTGGATTAAAGAGAAGTTCCTCTAAAACTCAGAGAGACATGCGGAAATAGTTACATCAGTGTATTAATATTATCGCAGGTTGCAGGATGAAAGTTGCACGACTCTTGTCTGTTTTGAAAAAATTAAGTCATCAGCTACAATTACTCCCAGCCCATGGATCCAGTACTGTCTACACCCAGACCAGCTCTTTGCCGGTCTTCAGGTCCGTGGTGCCTGTCAAAACTAAGTACCCACTCCTCCCCAAAATAAAAAAGTTTTCAATAAGGAGAGAAGATGGGGGTGGAGGAAAAGCGGAACTTTCCTTGTTAGGTGAAGTTCCACTTTAAAAGCTTATTTTGATACAACTTTGATACAATTTTTAGATACAACTTTCAGGTTTGGTATCTGTATTGTTGACATAGATTTACCTTCCTGTGTTAATTTAAAAGTTTCCACTTTCATTCTTTATATTTGACAAACTCTCCCCCACCTCCCCTCTCTCTAAAGTGACACTAAACTCTGTTTTTAAAAAAAAAGAAAAAAAAATCTACTAGGGTATGTATTCTTAACTTTAAAAAGTACCTTCTATTGTTCTCAGCCTTCTCCATAATTTACCATTTGTTTTGTCTGTTTGAAGCTCCAGCCACAAAGACTCCACTTCGTACTTAGTAAATATAAGATATGACATGATCAACTGAGCTATCAAATTACTCTTGACATACAGCCTCTTTTACCTAACCTGTCCCTCTGAAATAGAGTGTACCCTTGGATAGTCATAAGCCAGTCGTGGGAGCTGTCAAACGAGGTTTCTGTTATTCCCACAAAGTCAACCTCCTCATCAAGTATCAAAAGTTCTAGTTTTTCTATTTTATTATCAAAGGAGTGCAACCAAAGCTTGCTTGTTGTGGATAACAGGAGTGCAGTGTGTTCTGCACTCCTGTGACCAGTTTTCAGCAGACAGCGTGCTGTCCATGCTCCGTAAAGATCGCAACCATATGGTAGGGATCCACCCACATGCCTTGGACCGGCACACAGTTCAGCTTCTCAGTGAGCCACTGAGAGCATGATCTGGCTGCTCCCACCCACGTCACAGCTCAGAACTCCAGTGAGCGTGGGGGGAGGTTAGAGCAGAGAGCCGATGACTGAGAACTGAGCGATCAGCAGTGTTTGATTTCTAGCTTCTCAGTCTTAGAGCTAGCAGGCAACAGATGCAGCATCAGACCAATGCTACATCCACCTAGGTGAGTAGGATTCAAGAAAAAATAAAAACATTTCCATACTTCTCTTTTAGGACTTCTAGCACATGGGTATATATGCATTTTAATTTTGTATAAGCATACATTATTTTATCTTTGTTCACTCTTGATTTAAAGTTAGATTCAGTAAGTCCAATAGCACTGGTCTTGGATACTTGAGTTGCTCTACCATCTGTTCTGATGCCCACCCCCCCACCTTGCCCATATCTACATTCTTTTTTCTCTTACGTTCACTGACAGACGCAGCCCTTCATAGACAAGTGGGGTTATATGCACATCCTACCAGGAGTTGACTAGGCAAATAGAAAAAAAGCAAGCTGACCCCTCCCAGGGGGCCATCCTCACTCTCACATATAACCCCCTGCTCTGCATAGCATATCAGTTTTAACATGCCTAGTGCAAGGAGTTAGACCTGGTTCCCTGCTGGGACCTGCGGTTCCACAGATGGTTCTTTCTTCAGAAGCTTCTGATTGAAGACTGCTATCAAGTAGCCGGCTGCGGCATAGAGGATATCTTGAATCCTGAACCATCCCCAGCGCGGCCGACCGATGTGAGCTACCCTTAGCCCTGGCGGGGTCTGCCGCATCATACCCGTTCCGTGCGGGTGGCCTGTGAGTGACCCCCACTTGCGCCCAGTGACCGGGTTCCGCTCGCATACAGGGGCTCTTGGCCTGCAGCATTCCTCTCCACCGGATGGTGGCTACCCGCTACGCCCATCGGATTGGTGAGTGACCCCCTCTCTCCCTCCCCCCGGGGTGCGGAGGGGGGGCTGGGCGTTTATTGTAGCGTGGCCGGTGTAGGGTTCCTGGAGCTCCAGATCACCGTGGGTGCCTTTGCTCGGGGTTTCCCCCCTCCGACACCCCCTCCCCCCTTCCCCCGCACCGCACCCCATGCTCTCACAGACACCATGTGGCGATCTGCCACCATTTTGCAGTGGATCGCCGCCATTTTGCAGTAGCCGGGGCCATTTTGTGGGCTATTTTGGCCTCTAGTGCTGGATTGGTGGCCATTTTGCCGTAGTCGCGGCCTGTGTAGCAGGCTTTGGCCTCTTGTGAGCGCTCGGCGGCCATGTTTGGTGTGCCTGTGGAAAACGTGCGGCTGACGCCGCTTCTTCCTCTTTCGCTCTGGGCGTGGGTGGCACATGGCGGCGCAGGCTCCTGACTGGCAGCAGGCACTCCTATTGGGATGCAGCGCTTAAAGGGCAATCGCTAACAGCAAGTATAGCTGGGCTCTCCCTGGGGTGCTGGTAGCGATGGGTGCAATCATCCTGGCTGTCTCCCGGTTGATCTGTGGGGCAGTGGTGGGGCTGCATTGTGGGGGTGTCAGGGCCTTTTTGGCATGTCAGCGTCAGGTGGCGCAATGGCGGCTGAGCCGGCGGGTCCTACCAAGGAGGAGTCAGTTGAAGCGCAACCTGCGCTGGTGCCTGTAGTTCCCCTGGATCAGCTAAGATCCCTATTGGAAGAATTTTTTCCCCGGGAGGTGCCGTGCAGTGCTAAGGGGGTGTTTAAAAAGCGTCCACCCCCTCCTCCTTCATTGGGGGAGGACTCTGAACCGGAAGGGGCCTCGGTGGTCACGGAGACCCCCCGTGGAGCTCTCAGATGGTGATCGAGAGCCCCCGGATGGCGAGGAAGACCAGGGGCGTCGGTAGCGCACGAGCGGGTGCTGGTGGCCACCCTGATCGCCAATATCCGTGCGTCCCTGTGACTGGACCAAGCCGGGGAGTCGCAGGAGTCTGCATATGTTTGTGGGTCTTTTAAGCCACTTAGGTCCCCTAGGGCTTATCCCTATGACCAATTCTTTGACCAGCTGGTCTATAAGGAATGGCAGCGTCCACAGAATTCCTTTGTTTTGCCAAAACGCTTCGCTGTACGCTATCCCTTTGAGGATAGTTTTGTGAGAAGTGGCCATCCCCCGCAGTGGACCCTCAGATGGCTTGCCTGAATGAGGCAACGACCATCCCCTGGGAGGGATCTCCCTCTTTTAAGGATCCGGCCGATAGGTGGACGGAGGCGGTATCCAAGGCACTGTTCTTGCTCGCTTGAGGTGTCACAGCGAGCAGATCACCTGATGCAGGGTCTTCGGTACCTGTGTGATGCAGCTTTGGACCTGCTTCCCATGCTGTCTAAGATGTCTGTTTTCACAGTCATTATTAGACAGGTGCTGTGGTTACGCTGTTGGTCGGGTGACCACGAGTCTAAGAAGGGCCTCACGGATATCCCCTTTCAGGGTGGTCGGCTCTTTGGGGCACAATTGGATGAAATCATTAAAGAATTCACCGGAGGGAAGAGTACTTTCCTCCCGGAGCCCAGGTGGTGGGAGTTCCGCCGTAAGCAGGGTCCTGCTTCTTTGGGTCAGAAGAAGTTTTTTCGTGTGCCCAGTGCAGGGGGCAAGGGCTCAAGCCCTGGCAAGTCTGCCTCGGAATCCGGTAAACGGCCCTGGCAGCGCAAGAGCAAAAAGGCGGAGGATAAGTCCTCCTCCGCATGATGAATTGCCCCCACCCGTTTATCGGGTGGGGGGCCGACTTTTGGGGTTCACAGACAGGTGGGCTGCCTACATTTCAAACCGGTGGGTGTAGGAAGTGGTGTCCTCCGGGTACAGGATAGAGTTCAGCACTCTACCCTCAGACACGTTCTTCCCATCGAATTTGAGACTCCCTCAGGGGCGTCAGGAGGCTCTCCTAGACGATGTTCGGACGCTCTCTGAATAAGGGGTAATTGTGCCGGTACATCTGCTGGAAAGGTTCCGCGGCTTCTATTCAAATCTTTTTGTGGTACCCCAAAAGGGTGGAGTCAGGCCAGTTCTGGACTTAAAAGCGCTGAACCACTTTGTGAAGGCGCGAAAAGTCAGGATGGAATCTATCCGTTCGGTCGTGGCTGCCCTGCACCAAGGGGACTTCATGGCGTCTATGGATATCAGGGACACATACCTCCATGTTCCCATTTGTCTCCGGCACCAGCGATTCCTGCGCTTTGCGTGGGAGATCTATATTACCAAATTGTGGCACTTCCCTTCGGTCTGGACTCGGCTCCTCGGGTATTCACCAAGCTGGTGGCTCCGGTGACGGTGCTATTGAGGCAGAGAGGCATTGCTGTGGTAGCATACCTCGACGATTTACTCCTGAGAGTGGAGTCTGCTTCAGCTCTGGAGGAGAACGTGGCTATCACCATGGCCTCGTTGATAGACTTCGGCTGGCTGATCAACCTGCAGAAGTCGACGTTGACCCCGTCCTGTCGCCTGGAATATCTGGGTCTGATTCTGGACTCGGAGCAGGCGAAGGTGTTCTTACCTCTGCTCTCAAGCCAGTGGTCCTCCTTACGGTTCTGTATGCGGGTGTTGGGGCTCATGGTTTCAGCCTTCAAGTCAATACCTTACGCCCAGAGTCACACTCAGCTCCTACAAGTCTCTGCTGTCCCTGGACCAGCTGATCAGATTGGATCATCAGACCAGAGGATCGTTAGCCTGGTGGCTTCGGGCCCCGGCTCTAACGTTGGGGAAGTCCTTCCTCCCCCTGAATTGGTCGATAGTTACAACGAACGCCAGCCTATCGGGCTGGGGGGGGGGTCCTGGGGCAGCTATCTGCTCAGGGCCGTTGGTCGGCACAGGAATTCCGCCTTCTGATCAATGTGCTGGAGTTGAGGGCGATCAGGCTCTGCCTATCCCACTGGACGGTAAGGCTGCGCGGCCTCCCGGTTCGGGTTCAGTCGGACAACGCCACAGCAGTGGCGTACGTGAACCATCAGGGCGGAACGAGGAGCTCGGCAGTGGTTGCGGAAGCGGCTCTCATTCTGCGATGGGCAGAACTTCATGTGCTGGCAATTTCCACCATTTACATTCCGGGCGTAGAGAATTGGCAGTCGGACTTTCTCAGTCGCCAGACACTGGATCAGGGGGAATGGTCCCTACATCCAGAGGTGTTCCGCCAGATTTGCCACAAGTGGGGCACGCCAGAAGTGGACCTCATGGCGTCCAGGTTCAATCACAAGGTGCAGACCTTCGTGTGCAGAACAAGGGACACGTTGGCGGCCACCACGGACGCGTTGGTAGCGCCTTGGGGTCGGTATTGGCTCCTGTACGCCTTCCCTCCCATCAAGCTTCTACCGCGGCTTCTGCGCAGGATAGAAGCGGAAGGGATTCCGACAATCCTGGTAGCTCCGGATTGGCCTCGGCGCCCTTGGTACGCCGACATGGTGCGGATGGTGACAGATGCTCCCTGGCGTCTTCCGCTGCAGTAAGATCTCCTGTCACAGGGACCCATCCTGCACCCTGCTTTACAAACCTTGCAACACCTTGCTTCGCAGGGAAAGAATTGGAGGGCGGCAGTCCCAATATCAAGATTATTCTATCAGTAATACTATTATTATTTTTTAGATCTGTTTAGGTGTATATCCTAGCGCAGGAACCCCCTTTCTAGTTACTGTAGAGGTGGAGGCTGAGGCAGCAGCAGAAGGCCTAGACGTTTCTTGGATTTTGAGGTGCTTATTCCATTGCAGCTCGTGCTTTGCATGTAGATGCCTGGTCATGCAGGTTGTGCTCAGGTTTAGAACATTTGTGCCTCGCTTCAGGCTCTGATTGCACAGCATGCAAACCACTCGTGTCTTGTCATCAAGAACTACCACACCGGGTAACTCCTTTGAGTTGCCTTTGATGTGCTAGGTCCCTGGGTGCGGTGGGTAGTAGCGGGCGAACTGTCTAGGGGACTGTTGCTCCGCTTTTGCAACCTGCTTCCTCTTTTGCTGTGCTGGTGCCTCTGTGCGACCACCACCTCTTCCTCCAAACTGCACACGTCACTCGCATGACCTTCATTCCATGTGGGGTCTAGGACCTCATCATCCTCCACATCATCTTCCACCCACCCTTCACCACTGCCCTCCTTGTCAGTCTGCACACTGTGGAAAGCCGCAGCAGTTGGCACCTGTGTTTCGTCATCATCAGAGACGTGCTGCGGTGGTGTTTCCATGTCCTCATCCTGAAACAGAAGTGGTTGGGCATCGGTGCACTCAATGTCTTCCATTTCTGGGGCAGGGCTATGTGGATGGCCCACGGAAAACACACCAGCAGAGTCATCAAAAAGCATAAGAAACTTCTGCATGATTTGGTACTCAGACTGCTTGGCTGATTTAGAAGGGGCTGAGTTGAAAGACAGATGGCCATGGGGATCAGGTGCCAACTTTGAGCTTTCATCAAGGGACCGGGTGGGAGATAATGTGAAGGAACTGGAGGCATTGTCAGCCACCCAATCTACAGTACTATCGCCTGTACTTGCTCTGGCCTCACCATTCATTGAGCGGCATTCGGGCCTACCATATAACGTTGAAGGTTCTGTCGGCTACTCACACCTGAGGAAGGTGTTTCACTTGTGTGTGTAGCTGGAACAGATCCACCACGTCTTCTCCTTGCAACAGGATTTTCACCAACACCACCAACACAAGCAACACCAGCAGCACCACGACCATGTCCCTTATTTGACGCTCTCTTTATTCTGGACGCAAATGTACTATGTAACACTATTTACTAATAATAAAAAAAAAGAATAATAAATTATTATTCATTTTTTTTAAAACCAGCAATGTAGATGCACTTTTTATTTTTGTGCAAGAAATACACCGCTGGCCGGAACCTGTCCCTACTGCAGTATGAGATGATTTTAGAACGATAATCTGTCCCTCACAGCAGCGACAGGAACCTCACCCTACTCCAGTATGAGATGATTTTAGAACGATAATCTGTCCCTCACAGCACCAACAGGAACCTCTCTCTACACCAGTATGAGATGATTTTAGTACTATAATCTGTCACTCACAGCACCAACAGGAACCTCTCCCTACTCCAGTATAAGATGATTTTAGAACAATAATCTGTCCCTCAAAGCACCGACAGGAACCTGTGCCTACTGCAGTATCAGATGATTTTAGAATGATAATATGTCTCTCACAGCACCAATAGGAACTACTCGCTACACCAG
Organism: Glandirana rugosa; assembly: GCA_018402905.1. Lineage (NCBI taxonomy): Eukaryota > Metazoa > Chordata > Amphibia > Anura > Ranidae > Glandirana > Glandirana rugosa. Next base: position 7,278 of record BLSH010347102.1, on the reverse strand, counting down.
TATGAGATGATTTTAGAACGATAATCTGTCCCTCACAGCACCGACAGGAACCTCTTACTACTCCAGTATGAGATGATTTTAGTACGATAATCTGTCCCTCACAGCAATGACAGGAACCTCTCCCTACACCAGTATGAGATGATTTTAGAATGATAATATGGCCCTCACAGCACCCACAGGAACCTGTCCCTACTGCAGTATGAGATGCTTATAGAAAGATAATCTGTCCCTCACAGCACCGACAGGAAACTCTCCCTACTCCACTATGAGATGATTTTAGAATGATAATATGTCCCTCGCAGCATCGACATGAACCTCTTCCTACTCCAGTATGAGATGATTTTAGAACAATAATCTGTCCCTCTCAGCTCCAACAGGAACCTCTCACTACACCACTATGAGATGATTTTAGAACGATAATCTGTCCCTCACAGCACCAAAAGGAACCTCTCCTTACTGCAGTATGAGATGATTTTAGAACGATAATCTGTCCCTCACAGCACCGAAAGGAACCTCTCAATACACCAGTATGAGATGATTTTAGAATAATATGTCCCTCACAGCACCGACAGTAAACTTTCCCTATTGCAGTATGAAATGATTTTAGAACGATAATCTGTCCCTCACAGCACCGACAGGAACCTGTCCCTACTGCAGTATGAGATGATTTTAGAATGATAATCTGTCCCCCACAGCACCGACAGGAACCTCTCCCTACACCAGTATGAGATGATTTTAGAACGATAATCTGTCCCTCACAGCACCGACAGGAACCTCTACTTACACCACTATGAGATGATTTTAGAACGATAATATGGCCCTCACAGCACCGACAGGAACCTGTCCCTATTGCAGTATGAGATGATTTTAGAACGATAATCTGTCCCTCACAGCACTGACACGAACCTCTCACTACACCAGTATGAGATGATATTAGAATGATAGTATGGCCCTCACAGCACCGACAGGAACCTGTCCCTACTGCAGTATGAGAAGATTTTAGGACGATAATCTGTCCCTCACAGCACCGAAAGGAACCTGTCCCTACTGCAGTATGAGATGATTTTAGAACGATAATATGTCCCTCACAGCACTGACAGGAACCTGTCCATATTGCAGTATGAGATGATTTTAGAACGATAATCTGTCCCTCACAGCACTGACATGAACCTCTCACTACACCAGTATGAGATGATATTAGAATGAATAATAGTAAGATTATAGTAGAGTATGACCACATCACTCTCCAAGTACAGTCACGACACTCCCTGTCTAATAGCAAGATTTTAGTAGAGTATGACGTTATACCTGTCCAAGGACA